>DF360961.1:0-15563 GCA_000787875.1 Solanum virginianum | reverse complement strand
AGGAACCCTTCTCTGAAATATGACTAGCAACCCATCTCAAAAGTATGGCTCGATGCTTAGGATCCTTCATAATCAATGGGTTCCTGGCCTACTCTATCCTGTAATTAAACTCCACAGTGGATCTAGAGGCGCAGTACTCATGACCAAATCATATGCGGTGGATGGTCTCCTCTGAAATGTCTACCCGCCGACCTCCCAGTCATGTCTCCGCCAGCCAGGGTTGAGTGAGAGGCTTCTTCACCTTGGGGAGAGAAAGATAGATGGTGGCTGTGTAGGATATACAAAACCACCTCACTATAATTGGAGAGTACCAACTAAGAGACTTTGACAGCCAGATCAGCCCATAATGAATCATTATGTCCAGTAGATCGAGGACATGACTAAGTACATCAAAAATCACCCTGGGCTCCTTATATATAAAATGAGTAGGCTTGCCTTGCTCTTTGGGCTGCATGTCCTCTATGTATATCTCCTCCATACCCTCGCACATCACCAGTTAGCAGAGGCATTTCGTGCTGATAATGATGATGGTGCGATGGATGACTCAGCATCCGCTCCTTCTTCAGAGACTTCTTTATAACTGGACTCCTCTCCTGATGGAGTCATCTGTGGCATGCTGCTCCAACTCTAATCACTATATCCCACTTTAGACTGGGAAGGATTAGCAACTAAAGCCTGAGGCTGCCTAGCACTGGCAGGAGCTCTAGTCTGTGGTCTAGACGCCTTTGCGTCTGGCTGGGCATCAAGTATCTCTAATGACTTACTCAGTTGAGGAGTCTGCTCGGTATTAGAAGGCTCATCCTTGTGCTTTCTCCTTAGAGCCTTAATCTTAACATATTTACCTTTTGGGGCCATAGTACCTAAAACATTGACATAAACATGCAATAGTTATCCCTAAGAATCAAGAAATGGAATACAGAATGTTATCTAAGTGTAATTGCAGAAGGGTCCTATGAAAGCCCCTTTAGGAGTCATAATGAACAGTACGAGTCACAAAAGTGCTCTCGTAGACTAGTGGTTCAAACCAATTTTGTTTTTTGTAAAAGACTATGAGACTGGGTACGACTTGTAAAGTGGCTTACAATTTGTGAAGTGAGTTCGTAGAAGATTCAAATGAATAATTAAAATCAAGCAGGGGTCTAAGTAACCTATCTATGGGTCGTAAGGCGATCTATGACTCATAGAAGATCTTGTCTCTTGGATACTTTGAAATATCACTTTTCTTGAATTTCCCATGAGGAATAATTACGACTAGTAGATTGCTTTACAGGTTGTAAGAGCCTCTTGTGGACTAGAAATCTCAGTTACCTGAGTTTCGAAGTCCATCACATGGACCCCTAAAGACATTCTTAACAACTAAGTCTATCCATATCGAAGCAAGAACAAACACCCATAAGATTAGCACAACACAACCATTCTCCCCAACATGTTTTAGACATACATGCCCTATCGAAAATTGGTAAACACGCATTATCCTATGATTTCGACCATTCCTATTAGATATATACAAAAGCATGTACCCATGCCATTACCCACCAATTCTATAAAACATATCATTCAATATCATCCAAGACAGCATGGTGGATTATTCAATAGGTATAAAACTAAACAATCATAAGGTAAAAATTAACCAGTTCTGAAATTAAATAACAATTCAACTAAGGGAAACTCTATTTCATACAACACCATAGAAATTCAACAAGGATTTCATGATTAAACATTATTCCCTACACAATATTCAAATCAATCAAGTAAATAAAGCAAATTAAGGGATCAAAATTATACTGAGAACGTACCATATGAAGGGATTAACTAGAAGAAGAGAGAGAGAGTGAATGATCAACCCTAGATGGAGGAAATCTCGCTGGAAAACATGTCATGATGGTGGGAAATTGATCAAAAATTAAAGGGGAAGGGAAAGGTAGTTAAATTTTAATTTATTTAGGTCAAATAGGAGTCAAAATAATCTGACCCCTCCTTTAGTAATTTACCAGGTTGTTTGAAAATTAACTGGGCCTAGGTCTACGAAACCTTGATTATGGGTCATAGATACCTCAACGGTTCATAAATCATGGTTTCATAGAATCCTTCGTACTTAACAAAATTTTAGGAACTTACTTAGGAACCACGAACCCCATTCATGACTCGTAGTTTGATCTGTGAATCATAAAGTTGGTTCATGGATTGGAGTGCATATTTTTCCTGCTTTATTGGAAATTTCTACGAGATAGGGTATGAGTCATGGATTGCTTTACAACTCGTAAGCCCAAACATAGAAATAAAACTTGATGCTCTTGTCAGCCAAATTTGTTGACATAGCCTTGTACCTGCACACTCTCAATAAATTACACTGTTACCTCATATGCAGCCAACCCAATGTCAAAAATAACAATCAAAACACGATAAAAAAACTACCTATGAGCCCAAAAACTGAAAATACACCTATAATTATGCTATTACATCAAAAAGCTTGGGTTTCCTCTCAAGTAGTGCCTGATTTATTATCATATCACAACTTAGGAAAATTGGTTACTTAGATTTCAACAATTGTCCAGATTCGCTCTTGAGCTTATCTGGATGCTTGATAACCTGACGAATGTCAAAGATAACTTCTTCGTCATTCAATCTAACTCTTAGTTGACCAACTTCTATATCTATTAGAACTCATCTGGTGGCTAGGAATGGTCTTCCCAAGATGATTGGGACATCGAAGTGAACCTCACAATCAAGGATCACAAAGTCTACAGGGAATATGGATTTCACCCCTTTAACCAACATATCATAAAGTATCCCCACAGGCTTCTTCAGCATTCAATCTGCCATTAACAACCTCATGCTAGTAGGAGTAAGGGTTCCAATCCAAGCATCTTGTAGACTGCAAGAGTCATCAAATAGATATTAGCAACTAATCACATAGTGCCATTGCAAACTCCATATCACCTATAGTACAAGGTATATTGAAAGCACCTGGATCTTTAGGCTTTTGAGGTAAGGACTTCACAATGATAACACTACAATATTGAAGCTCTTGAGAAAGCTCTTAATCATGGTAAGGTTTTCACTGGCCAATTCCTTCATATATTTGGCATAGCCCGAAAATTTCTCCAAAGCTGCAATGAGAGGGATGTTGATATATAGTTGCTTAATCATGGAGAGAAAGTGCTTGCACTTGCCTTACTCCTCCCTCTTTTTGATCCTTTAAGGGAAAGGAGGCGGAGGCCTAGGGATGGGCTTAAATTTCTATAGCACTTTAGCTGCTTTACTCATCCCATGCTTACCATAATCATCTCCTTCATCCGCATCCTTTCTTAGAACCATCTCCTCATGAACATCATCCTTATCAACCGGCATAGAAGGACAAAGTAGTTACGTCCATACACTGTCCTTCATTCTTATTATTTTGCACTATATTGCTAGGCAATGTACCCTTCTAATGCTAATTCAACTATGTTGACACTTGACCAAACTATTGTTTAACCTATTTAATAGCCACAGAATGGGACTCTATTTTTTGATTTATGCTTGATATATCTAATTTCATGCCCCTTAGAGTCTCATCCTATGTCTCAGCCTTCTTAAACAGGTTGTCAACTATCTTCTCAATTCTAGAATTATTTGTTCCTGAATCCCAGATATGTGTTGGCACTTACGGACCATTTTTGAAGCCTTCTCTACAACCCCAATCAGCATTTGGACCCATATTCCTATCATAATAACCACCATGGTTGTCTTTAAAAGCTCTATCTCTACCATAGTTCTGACCTTGGTTTCTTTGATATTAGAGCCAATAGTCGTGATTGGACCATTGGGCATTGGTGCAAAAATACCTCATCTGATCATTCACAAAACAAGCATCCTCCTTATAGTATGACACCTCATACATAGGTGCGTGTGAAGGTTAGTGAACCACAGCATTCACTCTCTCTTGGTTCTTCTTGATCACCACATCCATGCTTTTGCAAAGATGAGCAAGCTATTGCATAATTTCTTCATTGATTATGGCTTGCTCTGAAACCACACTGAGAACATATGAACCCTTCAATGATGCTCTATCCCACCGTCCCCTTGCATGATTTATCTTGACAACTTGCTTCATATGCTCGGTAATCCTTGAAAATGGTTGATGTAGAAACATGCCCCCCATTATAGTATTAGCACCAGCCTAACCATTCTCATCAAGGGCACGATAGAAAATCTCCACCAAGACATCTTCAACTATCTTATGGCTAGGGACACTTCTTAGATATTTAGTAAACCACTTGATGTGTTGTCAAAACACAATACATTTGATTCCTAAAACTTAGGATTTTGTGTTCTCAATGTGACATTTGTGCTTTTTATATGTTTTTGTATTTGTTTTTGCAGGAAAGTAGGTTGGCATGACTTTTAGAGAGAATTGCAGACTATTCTAGTTTTTGAAGGCTTATGAGACCCTCTATGAGTTGTAGGGTGGGTTTTGTAGGGATTTCCAGTGATGAATGAAAGTCTAAAGTTCAGCCATATGAGATCCCTATATGAGTCGTAGATCACTCTACGAGTCATATAGAGGGGTTTCATGAATATTTGTAAAAAAGGACCACATGATGATGATGAAGTCTACGAGAAGGCAATATGAGTCATTGATCAGACTATGACTCATAAAGAGGATCTGTAGTAGTGAAATCCAAGATTCATGAAGTTGACCATGAGACCACAATTATGACTTTTTAACCTTGTTATGAATAAACACTGCGCGTCGTAGGGTCCGCCGACCTATTTTTTTATTTTTTGGGTCTTATTTGTAAATACTATAAATAGTATAATTAGGTTAATTTTAGAAAGAAGTACAACAAAATAGAGTAGAAAACGTCATTAGAGATATTTTTAGGGGTTTATACTTAGAGACAAAATTTTGGAGAGGAGAATACACTTGTGGATCATTGTATCTTTCAACCTTGTGATTCTCAATACATATTTGATTTGCCTGTGCTTCAATCTATTTGGGTAAGAGATTAATTATGTTTTCTCAATTCATAGTCTCTTTATCTACCCATAGCATGAGTGGCTAAACCCACAACTGGGGTTATGGGAAACATTAAGATCTCAAATAGACTCGGATAATTTGCAATTCTTGGATTGAGTATTTACATTTATCAATCAATTCTCTTCATATTGCATTTTTTCTAGTGGTGGCCAACATTAGAACTTGCCTAGTGTTACCTTCTCAATTCAGGTGGTAATGAATAGGAAAAGAGATTGGTTAACATGATTCAATGATTTGTTCTCATCTAATAAATCTAACTAGACAAAGGGGAGGTTGACTGGGACTATACGTAAGGGTTAGTCTTGCACACTATGGAGATGGGGAAAATCATATAGTAAAATTTTTCTCTCACCTTTTACCAAAGGGCTTGGTGGAATTAAATTACCATCCTATATGCTTTACTCTAGTTGACAATTGGCTTATCCGGAGGTATTGAGTTGGTGAATCATGGGGAACATAATTGGCTAGTTGTAAATAGACCCAGGGCTATGGGACAAAGAAATCCGTTGGACAGGCTGATTAATTCCCAAGTTCCTCTCCATTATTGATTGTCTATTATTTTAGTTAGTTTAGTTTAATTTCTTATCAATCATTGCAATCCCCCCTCCCCTTGCGAATTGAGTCAGTTAATACTTGAATTGTTTATTGGTAAATCAATTTGGAATGTCTCAGTATTCTCTATGGGATTTGACCCTAACCTTAGTTAGGTTTTATATTTGATAATAACCGCTTTATCCTCGAAAAGAGAGGTGTAACTTGGGTATGATCACTGCTCCTATGTAGTTCTTATCGAATCACTAGGAAGTTGCTCATTGATATTTATCTGGTCCATAAAATTGAGCTTGTTCGATATAGGGAAGTACCTCTCCATAAAGGATTTTTGCAAATCTGCCCAGTTAGTGATTGAACTCTGTGAGAGGTCAGATATCCATAATGCAGCATTGCCTGTGATAGATAATTGGAAGATACAAAGTCCTATAGTATCCATAGACAGATTCTATGTTTCCATCACACTCTTACAAACCAATGCCACATTGTGCAAGTGGCTATGTGGATTCTCTGATGGCAAGCTGACATATAGCCTATAGTTCTGCAGCATCTGAAGTAACCTACTAGAGACTGTGAACTTTATCTCTACCAGTAGTGGTGGCAACATGATATCTCCCATCATATGCATACCTATGGGGTTCAACCTATACTAATTCCACTGGTAAGCATTGGCATTGAACTCCCTAGGCTATGGAATATCCTTTAAAAGAGGTGGATTCTCGTTCCTATCATCGTCACTATTATCTCGGTTAAAGTTTGCTTTGGCCGCGTTGTTGGCATTTTCTTAGGCTATTCTCCTTATAGTTTGGTAGATCTCTGGATCAATTACAATTAAGGGATTTACTTTACTTTGAGTGTTGGGCATACATTATTCGTACACCCTACAAAAAACAAAAACAAAAACAAAAGTAAAATTAATGGAGCTAAGGATTAACACTCAAATTACTTAATGAATCTCACTAAGTCTAGCAATATTCCCTGGCAATAATGCAAAAATCTTTATGTTGGCCAAGTTATACCTTGTTTTTGAGGATAAAGCCATCATTGTCTAGCTATAAGGCCTAACTAAGGTTAGGGTTAAACCCACAGGGAATACACAGACTCAAGATAAATTCACCACAAAGCAATCCAAGTCATTAACCTACTCAATTCCCCGAAGAGGGGGGGTTGCAATAATCAATAAGAAAATAAATGAAACTATCACAAGAGAGAATCAGTAACGGAGAGCAACTAAGATATTTTGTTCCCTATGATTCCCTCACATAGTATCGCCAGATAACCCAAATCTTATGTAGTGTATACATGTAGGACTGTAATTTATGTTCACTAAACCCTTTGGTTAAAGGTGGAAGACGAATTGCACTATGTGTCTTGGCCCATCTCCATAGTGTGGAAAACTAACCATTACCTATAAGTCCCAATAAAACCTCTCATTGCCCTAGTTTGGTTGATTGGACGAGAACACATCAATCAAATCTTTTAAATCAATCTCTTTTCCTATTCTTACTACCTTGGTACAACCAGTAACACTAGACGTGTTCTCATGTTGGCCACCATTTGAGAACCTACAAAATGAAGAGAACAAATTATTACATGCACATACCCAAACAACAACAACATAGCCAGTGGAATCCCACAAGTGGGGTTTGGAGAGGGTAGAATGTACGCAGACCTTACAACTACCTCATAGAAGTAGAAAGGTTATTTTGCTGGGAACCCTTGTCTCAAAAACCCATAAATAGAATAAACTAGATATGACAAAAAGTATAAGAATGAGAATAGTAAAAAATGAGTAATAACCAAAAGCACACGACAATACGTAAATATGATACAATTAATACATAAATAACAAATAATGACAACACATGTTATAAAACACTACTACTACTCCTCTACCCTACTATACCCCATGACTAGATAACCACTAATTCTACCAACTAATTAGTCTGCTAGTCTAATTCGCGACCTCCAAGAATTTAAATTACCCGAGTTCACTTGGTTTGTTTTTCATGGTTTCCACAACCCTAGATGTGGATTTAGCTGCTCATGCTATGTGTAGATGAAGAAATTATTAATTGAGAAAGCATAAATACACATTTACACAATTGAATTGAAATCAGGCAAATCCAAGATTGATGAGAATCACAAGATTGAAGATCAAATTTACCTACAAGTGTTTTCTCACAATCGTTTCTCCCAAGTATTAAGTTCTCCAAGTACAAACCCTAAAACTACTAAAAAATGACATCCTCTTTTGAAAAATAACCTAAAAGTACTATGTATAGTGATTAAAATTAAGTCCTAAATAAAATATAAACACTAGTCGACAAACTCCATAAAAGGTATCTTCGACTCGTAGTGTCTTCTACGGCTTATAGTCGGGGTCTCATACTCAGCTCCTGAGATTCTGATCTCCTCTTCTACGACATAATATTATGACTCATAAACTGATCTACGACTCATACTGATTGTTCATAGACTTCTACTTCATCAAATTGTCCCTCATTAGAAATCTTTAAGAAACCTATCTATATGACTCATAGAATGCTCTAGGACTCGTCTTTAGATCTCGTAGAGCTGATCTTCAGAAATCAATCTTCACTTGAATTTGTCACGAGACATCCTCTACGACTCATAGAATAGTCTACGATCCATAAAGGGTCTTGTAAATCATCAAAATTAGCAATTTCTATAATTTATTCCCACATCATAGCCAATAGGTAATCCTGCAAATCTAAATACAAAAACATATAAAACCCAAAAAAAAATGCGCATTGAGAACACAAAAAATCCTATCTTTTAAGTATCAAAAGTGTTGTATTTTGACAACACATCACTTCTAAACCTAGATACTCTATTAAGCCAGGTGCAACAAAAATGTACAAAGATTTACAAGTGGTTTATTTGTAGGGTGGCATGAAGAAGGACATTGCATACTTTATTTCTAGGTCCCTAAATTATCAGAAATTAAGGTGGAGCACCAAAAGCCTTATGGTGTGGCCCTGAATATTGAGATTCTAGAGTGAAAATGGGAGATGATTAATATTGACTTTATAATAGGCTTAGCTTAATCTCATAGACAACATCATCCAATATGGGTAATATTAGATAAAATAACCAAGTGATCTCACTTTATACATGTTAAGATGACTGATACAATTGAGGACTCTACCAGACTTTACATTAAAGAGATCATTAGATTGCATAGGGTTCCCATATCAATTAGTTCAGATAAAGGTGCCTAGTTCACAATGTAATTTTGGAAGTCCATTCAAAAAGGGCTTGGTACGAGGGTGAATCTTAACACAGCCTTCCATCCCCAGATAGACAGGCATGTGAAGCGGACCATACAGATTCTTGAGGATATGTTTCGGGTATGTGTTATAGACTTTAAGGGTAACTAGGATAATTACTAATCCTTGATTGAATTTTCCTACAACAACAATTGCTAAGCTAACATACAAATGGCACCATATAAGGCCCTTTATGGGAGAAGGTGTAGGCTATATATTGGGTGGTTTGAAGTTGGTGAGGTTGGATTGGTAGGACCTGACTTAGTCCATGAAGCTATGGAGAAGGTGAAAGTTATTCAAGAGGGCCTAAAGATAGCCTAAAGCTGACAAAAATTATATACAAATATTAGAAGGAGAGATTAAGAATATAAGGTAGGTGATTGATTATACCTAAAGTTTTCCTCGACGAAGGAAGTTATGAGATTCGGGAAAAAGGGAAAGCTTAGTCTGTAATATGTTGGCCCATACCAGAATGTTAGGAGGATTGAAATGTGGTATATGAATTAGAATTACCACCAGAATTAGTTGTTATTCATCTAGTATTCCACATTTCTATGCTTAAGAAGTGTTTGGGAGTCCCCGCAATGGTTGTGCCTATAGAGAGTATTGGACCCAAAGATGGTTTGTCATATGAAGAGATACTAGTTCAGATTCTAGATTATCAGGTTTGTAAATTAAGGACCCAAAAAACTGCTTTTGCTAAAGTATTGTGGAGGAACTAATACCTTGAGCATGACACTTAGGAAGCTGAGGCAGATATGAAAGCTAGATATCCTCACCTAATTATGCCTTCAAATGAAGAGTAGGAAGGTAATATTCCTTATTTCTATCATTGAGTTAAGATACACCCTTAAATATGGGCAATATGTTATTCGAATAGCTTTTTATTGATAAACGAATAGCAACATACTTAATATTCCTCACTTTCATCTTCATTCGAGGATGAATGATCCCAAGGGGGAGATATTGTATTACCTCAGAATTCTACTCTTAGGATCTGGAAATGGTCATTGTAATTACATATGCTTAGTTGAGTTCAAAACCTTCCTATCGGTTAAGTTTTTCACTTTGGAGTATGCAAGGATCAACTATAAATCACCACAATCTTAGGACATAATGAATTAGGTGACGTTTGACCTACGAAATGAAAGCAGTTTGAATTAACTTTCCAATGCATCCAATTTTGCCTCATCTGGAGTTTAGAGTAAAACACTATGATAGTTTTACTATAGACTACCAGTGCAGAGTGGGAGTTAAAAACTAATTTATGGGTCATAGTTTTACTTATGGCCCATACTGTCAACTCATAGAAAAACTTCTGTAAGTTCATTTTTAATTCCCAGAATTGACGGAACGAACTACATGTCGTAAATACTTCTATGAGTCATAGACTAGGCTCATAGGATTGATCCAATGACTTTGAAATTCATCCAAAAACATATGGATAGATTTCAACAGATCGTAGAAGTTTCTATAGGGTATATATGGTCTTGTGGCCAACTTAAGCAGTGATTCTAAAGAGGAATATTTTCTTTCTTTCTCACCCTTTAAGCCTAAACTTATTAATTTTCACTTAATTAAACCCCTAAAATGTGATTCTCCAAATCATTAGAGTTTTAACACTTCCCAAACTCTGAATATAGTTTCAAGAGGGCAAAAGCTAGGGCTTTTGAGCACCTTCTTCAAATTCTTCAAAAAACTAATTCCCACAGGCATGTAAGGTCCTTCAAAAGTTATCCTATGTTTGTTTTAATAGCTTTAACTACTACTCTCTACCCAACATCATGTTTATGAGTTAAGATCAAGATTCCTCCATTACTATTTAATTTCATTGAAATAGATGTTCATATATTTTTCTTGATAAAAATCATCATCTTTACTTATTTCACTACTAAATTAAGTTACTCAAACAAGATTTTTTAGTTATTGTTGCACTATTAAGAACCCTACACATTTAATGAAAAGCTATTATGTGCATAGTATTGAGTTATCAATATACTTCTATATTTGAGATGCTGGATAAGAGAATCTAATGCAATCAAACAGTCTCCCGAATAAATAACCTATCATAGTTTTCTACATTGTCAATCATCTTAATTGGTAGGAAATTAGCTAATTTGTTTATTCTATCTACAATCACCCATATAGGATCCTGTTGTCTGCCAGATTGGGTTAAACTTATTATGAAATCTATATGAATCATCTTCCATTTCAACTTATGAATCTCGATATTGTGAGCTACACCATAAGGTCTTTGATGTTCTACCTTGACTTGGTAATAGCCTGGGCACTACAATACAAACTCAGTAATATCTTCTTTCATACAACTACACCAACAAATCTCTCATAAATCCTTATACATCACAGTGAGCCTAGGATGATGGAGTATCTAGTGATGTGGTAAGCCAAAGTCCTATTCCGAAGGCTATACACCCATGGGACACATAATCTTCATTGATACCTCAACACTCCTCATATTCTATTTTTTGACATCTTCCTTCAATTATAGGAAATGGGATCTTAATCTTGTTTTTCTTTCACCTTAACACTTGATAAAGACAACCCATTTTGAGCAATAACACCTATCACATTTGAATCCATAAGTTGAACCCTCAAATGTGCAGTATGTTAACTTCTTTAGTCAACTCCTTTTTCCTATTCACGATATGCACAGTGCTTTCCATAGATAGCCTAATAATAGCATCAATAACTGCATTAACTTTACATAGGTAATAGAGGATGCTCATGTCATAGTCCTTGAGCAATTCTATACATCTCCTCTACCTTAACTTTAATTCTTTCAGAATGAATTCATACTATAAGCTCTTGTGGTTAGTAACACATACACATGTCTTCCATAGAGGTAATACTGCCTAATCTTGAGAGAAAATATCGTAGCTTCCATCAAAGTGAGAAGATCCCTAGTAATTTCTCTTATTGATTTTAAGATATCTTGAGACATATGCTATAACTTTTCATTTCTTCATGAATACACATCCAAGCCAAACTCTAGAAGCATCATAATAAAATATAAAGTAATATGTTCCCTTGAGTAAGGATAACACTAAAGTTGTGGTCGGCTAGGTTTTCAACTCCTAAAAACATTTCTCACAAGCCTCAAACCATTAGAATTTGGTCTTCTTCTGTGTCAACTTGATTAGTAGAACAAAAATTGATGAAAGTTGCTCTAAAAATTATGTGTAGTATCCCACCACACTTAGGAAACTTCTTATTGTAGTTGGAGTGGTAGGTCTTGGGAAGTTCCTCATTGCCTCAATCTTTTGGGAGTGAACTCAAATATCTTCTCCTGATACAATATGGCCTAAGAATGACATGGATGCTAACCAAAACACATATTTGGAAAATTTGGCATACAACCTGTGGTCATTGAGGGTTTGGAGGACAACTCCAAAAATGGTTGGTATGCTTCTCCTTCTTTGTAGAGTAGATTAGAATATCATCGATGAATACAATGAGAAATGTATCTAGATAGTATTTTAGCACATAACGTTCATGAAAGCTTCAGGAGAATTCGCCAATCAAAAAGACATGAAAGGGAATTCACAATAACCATAATGGGTTTTAAAACCTATATTTGGGTTGTCACTTTCTTTAACTTCCGACTAATGGAAATCGGATGATTTATTTTAGAGAAATATGTGGCACCCTAGAGCTAGTCATACAAGTCATCAATTCCATAAAGAGAATACATGTGCTTTATGGTTACCTTGTTTAATTAACGATAGTATATGTACATTCTAAGGGAGGCATTCTTCTTTCACATAAATAAAATTGGACAATCCCAAGTTGAAACACTTGGTCTAATGAAGCTCTTTTCTAAAAGATCATTCAACTTTTGTTTTTAAATCTTTTAACTTTTTTTTTGTTTATTCTATACGATAGAATTGATATGTGCTGGGTATCTAGAAGGATATCTATCCTAAAGTCTTTCTTTCTATCAAACGTCACTAGAGGTAGATCATCGAGAAAGATCTTAGGAATGTTACTTACAACCAAAACAAACTAGAGGGACGATTTTTTAACACCAGAATCTCAAACTCAGAGTATGTGATAAATGCACCCCCTGGATATTAACTTTCTAACATTTAGGTAAGAGATGAATTGACCCTAAAGCACTAGTAAACTACTTCCCCATTCTAAGACTAGATAATTTGTAAATTAAAACTTTACTACTCTAGTTCTATAGTCAATTGAGGCATAATAAGCATGAATCTAGACCATGCCAAGCATGATTAAAATCTACAATGCCTATCTCAACTAGATCAGGTAAGGTATCTTTATGATAAACTTAAATAGGTCGATAACTATAGACTCCTCATGAAAGAATATACTTACTAGGAGGATTGGAAACATTGAGGGGCATAAGAAAATACATCAAATTGATTTGAAGCTTCATACCTATATAAGCAGTCATAAAGGATAGAGTAGAACCTGGAACTAGTAATGCAAAAACATCATAAGTAAGGGCTTTGAGCATATTGGTGACAATATATGATGAGTTCTCCTTATTTTGATAAATGTCCATATCAAGAAAAGATGCAGGCACAAATAAGCATCAGCACGTGGAATATATGAGTATGAAAAATGAAAGAAGGATTCATGCATCAGAGAAGAATGATATCAACTCAGACAATCTTAATTAGGAAGACAAGAACTTTATCAAGTATCATAAGTCTAAAGTAAGAGTAAGGTTTATATAATGACCAATCTTATCGTCACGACCTGACCTTTTGGATATGATGGAGCCTGCTAGATCCCATTTATAGGTAAGCCAGCCGAAACCTAGGGTACTTGTCTAAGTAACTAAGCATAACAGTAGCTAATAACATAAAACATCTACCAAAAATAAAGCATACAAATATCAAGAATAGTATCCTCCACATAAAGTCCAAACCATATATATACAAGAATAGTGTCTAAGTACAAAGACGACCAAAATACGCAGAAGGAGACTATAAAAGATCCTAAATATTGCATGGTGCTTATCAAAAGTCTATTGAAGAAGCTAATATACCCAAATCAAAGTTTGAGGCTTGTACTCGGACTTGCCCCATGACCAAATGTAAAAACATAGGGGTGAGTACTAGTGGAAGGTACCCAGTAGGCATCATCAACCGACTAAGTGAAATACATTAAATATGGTAAGAGAAAATATAATAAAATATTACATTGCTAGCTATCTGAACCTGGGTCAAATGATAGGCATGTCTATAGAACTGCAAATCCCAGTTAAATGAAAATAAGTAATATGCAATGATACTAAGTAACAGAACTCAAGGATCAACTATCGACTATAATTGTTACACAAAGAGAACCCAAATGAGTAAAACCAGGCAATGTAAAAGGAAACCAACTTAAGAAATTCAAATAAAACCATATTATAGTTGTCACATGGTCGAGGTATAGTGTTGTAAATAGTGTAAGGCCCTTGTGTTTTTGCCAATTCGGCCTCCATAAGCCTAGAGGGTACACCTACAAATAATCAGGGTATGTAAATGTCTAGGGATACGAGAATCGGTAACAAATCTTACAAATCTAAACCAATGCAAAATATATTATCACCGGGGGACTCGAATGATAAAATTTCACCTAGGAACTCATTTCCTTTATAATATCAGATACCACTCATACCCCTGTAATATCACACAGGGAATGGAACCCTGGGTTATTGTAACCTGGCCTCAGGCTGATGAAGTTAGTTATGTTTAAGTGGTCTAACAATCAACTAGGCCCCCAACCCAAGAACAACCACTAGGACTCGAACCTCAGATTAGTCATCTGAGACTCAGACCTCGAAAACGTCATCTGGGAGTCAAACCATAGAATAATCATCTGGGAGTCAAACAAGGTATAGTCAATTACTCAGCTGATCTCCTAAGATCCTTGCCTATTAATTCATACTATGTGTATACATAATTATATAGGATCTCTATAATACGAATCTTAGGCAGCACTGGCTTAAGATTAGGCTAAGGCCCATAGAATCAAATGACAAGAGGTATCTCAAGTATCTAAAATGTGGTAACAACCCTACTGATACGCATAACAAGTAACTGGGACAACAATAGGCAGCTAGTTGATAAAGGTAACAAGTTGCTTCGGCAAAATGATGGGCAATCTTCTTGATAATACACAAAGTATCCCAAACAATGATAGAGAACTCAACTAAATCACAGGGTATAGGATATATCTCATAATTAGGATCACAATCTCATCACTAAGTAACCAAAGGTCTTATATCACAATAATAACACAATAACACAACTTTAGTTCATAGTTAGGAGTACAATCGATAGCTAATTTCCTAGAATATAGCATATTCCCTAGTACCAAAAAATCCAAAAAACTATACAGTAACCAAGTAGGCGTATGTATCAACAGAAGTAGTACAAGACTGTATCTGACCTGTAATAGGTTCATAATAGCCTCAGACCACTGTACAATCTTACAACAAACATAGTCATTATAGTGCTCACATGATAATCTCAGTCTCAACTAACATATATAGGCTTTACTGAGGGATTTCCAATAATAGCAAGCATCCAACATATATTTCAACTCAGTCCAAAGGTAAAGAAAGTCTAGCCTACTTGGATGGCGAATCTACATGCTATGAATCAATCCACATAAGATTTACCCTTTATGATCACCTTTAAATGTTATTCAGATGTTAAAAT
>DF360962.1:41799-60275 GCA_000787875.1 Solanum virginianum | reverse complement strand
GGTCGTGAGTGGTGATCTTATTTCTGATGTTCCTCCTGGGGCGGTGGCAGCTGCTCATAGACGGCATGATGCTGCAGTGACTGCGATGCTTTGTTCTACTCCTGTCAGTGGTCCATCAGAGTCAGGTTCCTCTGGTGGAAAGGACAAAGCCAAGAAACCAGCACGCCATAACATTATAGGCCTGGACCCCACTAAACAATTTCTGTTGCATGTAGCTGCTGGTGAGACCCCTGCATATGGTTTTATATCCTTCATGCATCTGTTAGTGTTATTACCTTATTTGGCATCTTTGATATCCTCTAGGAGCTGAAGTTGAGAAAGATATTCGTGTCCAGAAGAGCATTCTCCGGGCAGTAGGCCAGGTAAATGATGCCAATCAGTACAACACTAACAGCTAGTGATATCACTAAGATATGCATTTTCTATCTGATATGTTTTTCTTCTGCTCATGTACCTTTCCTCATCTGATTCCAGTTTACTTGAGAAATGAATGAGAAAAGAGATGGAAATAAGTGAAGGAATGATAGATTTACTTGATGATGTTTCTTCTCCTCCTTGAAATCTGTAATTCTGCTTGGCTATGACTTGGTAGTTATGTTTTGGAATTTTAATATGATCTATTCTCTTTCATTTCTTCTATATCCATGCTGAGTTTTTAAGTTTTATTAATCTGATCACATGTATATCTATTATTGACTTTTGCTTGTACCCAACATGAGATACTGGAGTTGCTGCAACTTTGTAAGAACCTTTTCTCCTTTTTTTTTTTCACATAAAAATATTAGTTCATTAAACAAAGAAGTGCATGGGTGCAGATACATCCTCTATTATAAGCTTCTATGGTTTTTTTTTTTGGTGGAGTTCTCCTTCATCTTATCCTTCTTCTTTAATCTGCAGATGGAGATTCGTGCTGATCTAATGGATGCTCATATGTATGCCTTCAAGAGGTTCGAGGTGTTTCTTTTCGATTTCAAGTGTTCTTTAGTTGATAATGTATCGTTTATGCTTGAATGTTCTCTAAAATGAGTTTGTTCGAGAATGGTNATGATAGATTTACTTGATGATGTTTCTTCTCCTCCTTGAAATCTGTAATTCAGCTTGGCTATGACTTGGTAGTTATGTTTTGAAATTTTAATATGATCTATTCTCTTTCATATCTTCTATATCCATGCTGAGTTTTTAAGTTTTATTAATACAATCACATGTATATCTATTATTGACTTTTGCTTGTACCCAACATGAGATACTGGAGTTGCTGCAACTTTGTAAGAACCTTTTCTCTCTTTTTTTTTTTCACATAAAAATATTAGTTCATTAAACAAAGAAGTGCATGGGTGCAGATACATCCTCTATTATAAGCTTCTATGGTTTTTTTTGGTGGAGTTCTCCTTCATCTTATCCTCCTTCTTTAATCTGCAGATGGAGATTCGTGCTGACCTAATGGATGCTCATATGTATGCCTTCAAGAGGTTCGAGGTGTTTCTTTTCGATTTCAAGTGTTCTTTAGTTGATAGTGTATCGTTTATGCTTGAATGTTCTCTAAAATGAGTTTGTTCGAGAATGGTTGTCATTTCCACGTTTTCTCCTGTAGAACTGTTTTGCGAGAGGTTCTGAATAAGAAAGAAAGTTTTCTGAGCTTGAGGCGTGATGTGTTGCCTTATCTTGTGAGGAGCCAGCTAGTAAGTCTGTTAACAATGCTTGATTTTTCCTGCTAGATGTCATCTTTGTTTACTTTCCATTTAAGATTTTCCACGAGTTGATGATGTTAATTGTATTAGAGATCTGAAATATCACAAAATGGAGTGCTAACAGAAGAAAATGGGAATTCTAAGAATATTTCTGATAGTACAATTATGGTGTCGCAACTGCTGACCAATGCTTCTACACAAAGTTTTCATGAGCTATACGCTTTGGGTCCTGATGGTTCACTCTGTCTCCAAGAAAAACTCATAAGTGCTGTGTGCATATTGCCAGCAAGAGCAATTACTGTGTACGCTTAAACTCTATTCAAGCCTTCAGTGACATAAATCGAGATGTGAGATTTACTGTTTAACCTTGTATTTTTTCTTATATCTAGCAGATGTGTGTGCATGTCTGCTTACGAGGTAGTTTACTTTCTCTATGGTTTAGGTCATAGGTGATGCAAGTCACTTGTCAGGCTATTCTTTCTCTCCTCAGAACAACGTCATTCATCCTATCGCCGTGCTAGGTTCAAAAACTACAGTGAGTTGGAATCTTTCTTACAGGGACATGCAGAATATTATGTTGTGCGTGTTGTGTCATCTTTGTTTATTTATTTTCTTGCCAAATGCCAAATAAATAAGTTCATATTGCATTATATTCTTCCCTTTTGGTTTTAATTTGTCTTGTTGAATCTTGTTATTTATGGGTAATGTAATAAATTTTATTTATGGTTATCTTCTACTAAGTGCTACAAAACATATAGTTACAAATTCTGTTAGTTTTTAGATTTTGGTTTTATGACTTGGTTATTCATCTGATTTAGGTTGGACCACATTGTATGCTAGGAGAAGGTTCACAAATGGGTGACAAATGCAGCGTGAAAAAGTCCGTCATTGGCCGACATTGTTGGATTGGCTCGAATGTGAAGGTACAAATCGTTCTTACTTCTGATTAACGGGAAACATTTAGTAATTACATTCCACTCATGGAACAATGACAACCTCAGAAAATCCAGCTGCCACATATGTTGTGTAGCTGGTTATTAAGTCACTTGCCTCCTTCTGGCTTGTCCTTGCAGGTTGTCAACTCGGTCATAATGGACCATGTTACTATCGGAGATGGTTGTTCTATCCAAGGTTCTGTTGTTTGCAGTAATGTACAGCTCCAAGAACGTGTTGTACTGAGAGATTGCCAGGTATCTAGCTTTTCCTCTTTCACCTGCTTCCTTTATTCTATAATAAGAATACTAACAATATTATTGTTAGCATAAGTATTGTTGTTTATTAATGAAGAGGAGCCTTGAAGCAATGGTAAAGTTGTCCTTTGAGCCGGAGAATCACCAATGATGCTTGCGTTAGGGTAGATGCCTACATTATACTGCGTGAATTCGAGATGCTTGGTGCTATTAGTTTTAGAATTCTGTGGATAGGTGCGACCGTAGTGGGGTGAAGAAAGGGTTACTGTCTTTTTCTTTTTCTTTCATGTTTTCAGTCTACTTCATTTTTGCTTGTTTGACACAGTTTGGAGCAGGTTATGTAGTTTCAACAGGCAGTGAATATAAAGGAGAATCCTTGGCAAAGAAAGAGAAACAATAATTGTTTTTATCTGTAGCTTACAGTGTGATCTCCATACGACTTTTGTTGCTTTGGCCTGCCAATAGTACACCAGTCCAACGACCTCCATGGCAACTAAACAGAGCAAAGTCAATTTTGTTTGGCATTCTTGTTTTGGCTCAAGATTTTTTTTGAGTTTTTGTTGTTAGGGTGAAACTGTTGTAGAATTTACCTAGTACTTGATTATCAAAACTCAACATACTCGATAGTGACCACTGTTTATTTCATTTAGAGGCTTCAATGATTATCAAATCTTGCTTTGGCAATTCTGTTTTTGGCATTTTGAATACGTTATGTTCGCTCCATCCCCCACCCTCCACACCCCTTCCCGCCCCCAGCTTTGAGGCGGGAACCCGTGGATTGGGGGTGGGGAAGGGCTCGTATTGACATTTGGCAGTAGTGTGTTGCCCTCTTTTTCTTGTTATTGTGTTACCCTTTGTTTATGAGGGGAGCATAAACAACAATATGAGCATTCTGAAGAGAGTCTATTTGTTTCATAACTAAGGATTGTGGTGAAGTGGATACGATTTCTCCATCCTCAATCGACGAATGAATATAATTATGATACCATTAATGACCTTGGGCTCCACATTCTATATACATAAGATGAAATCAACAAACTTGTCACAGTGTTGCAAATTCAATTGTTTGCTTGCCTTCATGACCTTTACTGAAGAAATAATNAGTAATGTACAGCTCCAAGAACGTGTTGTACTGAGAGATTGCCAGGTATCTCGCGTTTCCTCTTTCACCTGCTTCCTTTATTCTATAATAAGAATACTAACAATATTATTGTTAGTATTAGTGTTGTTGTTTATTAATGAAGAGTTGTGTATAAAGAATCACCAATGATGCTTGCGTTAAGGTAGATGCCTACATTATACTGCGTTAATTCGAGATGCTTGGTGCTATTAGTTTTAGAATTCTGGGGATAGGTGCGACCTTAGTGGGTGAAGAAAGGGTTACTGTCTTTTTCTTTTCCTTTCATGTTTTCAGTCTACTTCATTTTTGCTTGTTCGACACAGGTTGGAGCAGGTTATGTAGTTTCAACAGGCAGTGAATATAAAGGAGAATCCTTGGCAAAGAAAGAGAAACAGTAATTGTTTTTATCTGTAGGTTACAGTGTGATCTCCATACGACTTTTGTTGCTTTGGCCTGCCAATGGTACACCGGTCCAATGACCTCCATGGCAACTAAACAGAGCAAAGTCAATTTTGTTTTGGCTCAAGATTTTTTTACGCTTTTGAGTTTTTGTTGTTAGGGTGAAACTGTTGTAGAATATACCCTCCACACCCCCTCCCGCCCCCAACTTTGAGGCGGGAACCCATGGATTGGGGGTGGGGAAGGGCTAGTATTGACAATTGGCAGTAGTGTGTTGCCCTCTTTTTCTTGTTATTGTGTTACCCTTTGTTTATGAGGAGAGCATAAACAGCAATATGAGCATTCTGAAGAGAGTCTATCTGTTGTGGATACGATTTCTCCATCCTCAATCGACGAATGAATATAATTATGATACCATTAATGACCTTAGGCTCCACATTCTATATACATAAGATGAAATCAACAAACTTGTCACAGTTTTGCAAATTCAATTGTTTGCTTGCCTTCATGACCTTTACTGAAGAAATAATTGAAATAATCTGAATAGACAACCTGCTTATACAATGGTTTCTCTCCATTTTCTAGCACTTGTCTCAAAGGACCAAAAACTGCATCAGGTGCTGGATTCACAAATATTGGCACTGACACTCTGTTTCTACTGGCATTTACAATCACACGATGCTCGATGCTCGATGCTCTTGTACCTGTCATTGCTCATGATCTGAAGGACATCTCTGATATCGATCACAAGCGCCCCTTTGACTGGGGGCACATGAATCCAGCCATTGCCATTGGGTTCTCGAACGTAGAGGCCACCAACATCATCTTGTAGGAGCATACTGATGGAAGAAACATCAGCATGACGGCCAGCACCAGCAGTGAGCTCGGGGTTTGGGCACACGGGGTAGTGAATGAGGTTGACGATCAATGTGCCCATTACGACAGACTTCATTGATTCATCAATCTGCTTAATGTTTAGCCTCTTGAGCAACACCTCGAGAAGCTTTACTATAATAGGTTTAGCCCACTTCATGTACTCCAAAACCTGATCTCTGTAAAAGTTTAAATGAAATTAGTCCACAAAATAGTCTAGATAGATGTTGATATTCAGGGGCAGATCTACAGTATCGAGTATGGGGTGCCACCAGAAATGGTCTGGAAAAGGGTAGCATGGTGAACAAAACATCCCGCCTTAGCAGGGTTGGGGGAAGGGCCACACCTTTTTGAGGTGTGACGTAGATATTCTACCCTAATCCAAGCATTAGTGGTTGCTTCTATGGCAATAGGTCACCGGGAGTCAATTTTACTATTGCTCCAAGACCTCCTTCGAAAATGGTTCAAATAGATACTAATATTCAGGGGAGAATCTACAACATGGGGGGCAAAGAAAGCTATAAAACTAGATAAAGCCACTATAGGGCTAGAACTTTGCAAGAAAAGATAAAAAGCCTATTAGCTAACAAATGCATCTTTGTATATGCTTGGCATGAGATCACTGAATGTAACTTGACAATATTTTCTTTCCAAATGTGTTAATAGTCCTCTCAACATTCCAAGCAGACAATACTACTTATAAAGGATCCTGGACAAAAATTTCTGAAGGCAAAGATGGATCGACATCCCTTGCTCGTCACCAAACCCCTAACCTATTTAGTGAATTCCTCAATATATATACAGGGTCTGGGCTAAAGCTACTAGATTCTGTAGAACCATACACTAAACTATGCATCCGCTTCCGTCTGAAGTAATCAACCACACTATAACTTGCAGCTTTTACGAGATTTACCAGAGTATTTCCTTATTATTCTTTTCAATTTCACTTTGGGAGTAAAGCGCTTCCGATTCCTTTTTCAGAGCTTAAACTCTCAACCTCTTGTTAGAATGGAGGGGTAAACCTTTGGTGCTAACAAATGATTCTACAGGAAAGATCATTTTAGAAGGAATTTGCTAATGAGAGCGCGATAACTTGTAGTACAGATATAACCTACTAACATTATCAGGTGAAAATCTTGATTACGAAAGAGAAAAATGACTTCTCAGTATTCCTTTAACACTAAACTTATACACTTGAACCTCCAAATTGTTGCACATACATGACTCCTGCTTGGAATGTCTCACCAACATTCTCAAAAAGTAAAGAGCAACTGAACAATCAACTACGTTGGCGTTATTTGTCTCTCCAATTCTACATAACATCAGGACCATAGTTGATTCAGATGTTCATCCGATCTTGATTCAGATGTTCATCCCTTCCCACGTCCTCTTTCTCCATAGTGCAAAGACTTAATAAATATAAAGTTATATATACTTCTGGTTGTTGTTACAAATTTCTAAAGCCTCGTTGCTTTCAAAAGTTAACACTTTACGCTTTGTATTTCTTATTTGACTGATAACATAACATTTTTACTTGGCTGTCTTCAAAGCATTCATAGAAACTCTCCTGTTTTTCCTTGTTAGACTACTTTTGGTGTCATATTGTCATTACTAGAAAATAGGTTGAAGCAAAACGATTTAAATGTCAAATAAATTGTAAGGGATGGATATATAACAAGTTTTATTTTTGTTGCAAAAGGTTAGAAATTTAGTTTGACAAAGCCCTCATACAGTACTAGTGCAAACATAACTACATACATAACTCGGAAGTTGTGCATTAGAGGACGCCCAAAGACAATGGTGACCCTTTTGGTTGTTCTATGGAAGACTTCAGTGTTGTATCTATGTTGTGCATCTACAAGGCGATGAAACTCCATATGACATGCCATTAGATTAGTTCTATCAATTTCATCAGATGTGAAAGGATATTGCCCCTTAGTTTTTGGGAACAAGACCAATTTAAAAAGATATCAAAAGTGTGAATGCTGACATGGGTAACAAAATATCCTGCGAAAAACACAAACCTTCAAGATGTAAACAATTTAGCAATGTCAAGAAAGGTTTGCAAACTTATATGAACAAATCCCATTAGAAACCGAAAGCTGATGAAATAAAGTGTGCTAAGCAATGTAAAGTAGGAAATCATAAAAAATAATAAAATAATAAAATAAAAAAAGCTATTTCAATCTCAACTATCACAGGAAGGATTCCAAGACAAGAATAGTAATAGAAACAGCTCACCCACGGTTACATGGTCATTTCAAAAGCTAACTGCTGATTCCTTTGCCTCGCGAATCCATTTGTCAATAATGTCAGAGCTTCCTACAAAACTGGTGTGCCTAATAAGCCACAATAAACATGCAGAGTGTTGAGTTATTGTGCTCCTAACCTGATATTTTGTCAGGTCCCTGTATGAACAATATCAGGAATCTTAAGAAGTTAAGGACAATCAAACAAGCGCACACAGAGTTTTTCGTGGAAAAACTCCTTGCTCAAGGAAGGAACAACCACGACCTGTCACTACAGGATTTAACAACCAAATCTACTAAGAGCAAAGTAAAGAAATATAACACACACCCAATTTCTCTACTTTCTCTTACACCACAACCAACTTATGCAGGTAGCACAAGTTAAGAGCATCACTGACCTTGCTTCAATCTACCCTACACCACTTGAGTAGTTAGAGAGAAACAACACATTCACACACCTTGAGACTACAACACTCTCTCCAAGGTGTGTTTCCACACACAGAGCACACTAATAAATAACTGATCACTTTCCTTTATATGTGAGGAGTGATAGTACTTTTAGATGCTCATTACAAACACGCTCCAAACACAAAACACCAAACCTAGTCTATCTGATTCTTCGTCTGGGTCTGTTGATGTCTTGTACAAGAAGCTGAGAAGAAGCTTTTCAAAACAAAAGAGTCGAATATTTTCAATGTATTCTTAGTATTTGAAAAACCCACTCTAAAAGCCTTGGACTTTTGTCTTTAATGTTGCTGTCACTACAACCTAAGGACTGTTGGTCCTTTAGTACATTTCTGAAAGACTTCTCACCAACCACAGCAGCTTTACAGGCTATTGTCCACTACCAGGAACCTCACAGAGACCTGATGTCTTACCTGATCCTTGGTATAGTTTGTTACTCATCAAAACCATACACATGTAGACTTAACGCAGAGATAGCTCTTTATACATATATAGATGGAATTACTTCGACACCTTTTTCCCTTACCGTTGAAAGAGTCTACCAGACACCAATTTGAACTGTGACAAATTCAACAAATAGCCACAATCCTTTGCAAATACACATGTTATTCGTTAACAACAATAACTGATCTTTCTTGTTTTCCTGCATCAACTTTCAATTTTCTACAGTCAGTAACTAGAAAATGTGAAGAATAAAAAGTAGTCCAGATTCTAGTTTAACGATAAGTATGTCATTTACAGACATCTATGTTGAGACAATGCAACAATACGAGACTTACTTTCACCTGATGCATTGCGTAAAAGTGGCCAATTGATGCCTCCAATTTCATAAACAGTTCATTTATAGCAACCAGTTATGAGGACAATCATTTCTCAGGGCTTCATCTGCAGCTTTGTCAATCTGTGTATACCTATAATAGAAGTTGTCGAATATATGAATTGAAAGCTCATGTCACACAGGCCACAATACTGAAAAATACTCCGATCCAATGATCAATTCATGTAACATACGTGCTTTGGTTGTTAACTAGGAAAGTGAAAACAATGTTTTCCTTGTTTGATTTAAGACAAGAAAACAAAGATAGCAGAGAAATAATTTCATTTTTGGTAAAAGTATAAGTTCCGATCTACTCTTTGTTGCAACTTAAAATTTTTCACAGATAAACAATTCGTATACTAGTAGAGGCACTTCCGACTCCAAACAACACCCTAACAGTTTCACCATGTTTCGATGATTGACCTCCGAATGAATGATCACTTCATTGATGAACAATTCTATTTGGCTCACGTCCATTGTTCTCGACTTTTTGATTGCATACAGCTACATGTTTGTTTGGAAGGACACCTTTTAAACCGTACCATAACAACCTCGGCCTAGGGTACGATCATCAGAAATAAAAAAGCTTTGTGAGAATAACTTAGATGGTGTCATTTGTTTTAATCATCACAGCCATTGTTTATTGATAATTATGTTGGGAATATGAGCAATGTTTGGCCAGTATTCCCCCTTGTCGAATTCTAGTTGTGGTGTGAGCAATGGGCAACCGTCAATATCCAGTTTAGAGAGAGCTCAATATTTAGTGACAGAGTTCTTGAAGATGCACATTAGCAATTTAGAAATTAGGGGTGGGTAATTGGGTGGATTTGAAGATGGTCAGCTGAGAGAGGGACGAGGGGAGTGATGATCCAGAAAGGGATTGGGGATTAGGGCAATTATAGATGGTCAGCTGAGAGAGGGAGGAGGGGAGTGATGATCCAGAAAGGGATTGGAGATTAGGGCAATTATAGATGGTCAGCTGAGAGAGGGAGGAGGGGAGTGATGATCCAGAAAGGGATTGGAGATTAGGGCAATTATAGATGGTCAGCCAAGAGAGGGACGAGGGGAGTGATGATCCAGAAATGGATTGGAGATTAGGGCAATAGTAGATGGTCAGCTAAGAGAGGGAGGAGGGGGGTGATGATCCAGAAAGGGATTGGAGATTAGGGCAATTATAGATGGTCAGCCGAGAGAGGGACGAAGGGAGTGATGATCCAGAAAGGGATTGGAGATTAGGGCAATTCAAGATGGCCAGCTCAGAAAGAGAAGAGGGAAGCTGCCCTTCTTCCAGAAGTGACTGAATTTGAGGTACATTACCCTGAATACGTAGATATTCAAGAGAGGTGAGGCTTTTCAGAAGTCGGCTGCTTAATGTTTTTGAATTGGATACCTCAAGTCTTTGAATAGAGCAAGGCAACTCCCAATGTTCGATATCTTCATCACTCCCATCATGATGGATCGTTAAATCTCTGAGATAACAGAGTCTCTGTAAACACCACTCCTTGCGGCTGTTCATCAGTTTCGTGCAATTGTTGATCTGAAGGACTTGTAAATTGAATGGCAATCCTCCTTCAGGAAAGGACTCTATTTCTGGACATGTATCCAGCCTCAGTGTATTAAGAGATGGAAGGAGTTCCTGCATACGATCCGGCAGCCACTTCATATTCGAGCAGTTCTGAATAGACAAATGCGTCATCGCAGATGGAAGGTTCCCACATGCCACTGAAAGTTTTTCAACATTCTCACAATTCTTAATATAGAGATTTTCAGTAGCCGGAATCAAAAACCTGGTAAGGTTGGGGCAACGCTCTATCCGCAATTCGCGTGCTCTTGGGAGCAACTCAGGTGATATTTCATCTATACAATCACATGCTGCCAGTCTCAATTTCTGCAGAAACATCTCACCAACTGGCCCCTCCAGTTTCAATTTCTGGCAACTACGTATGGTTACTCTCTTCAGGGTACTTGGCAGTATGCTAAAAGGTAACGAGGTAAGAGAGTTACAATTATAAACATATAATTCAACAATCTGCTTCATTCCTTCAAGCGGGGATGCAAACAGAGGAGACTCATCAAAAAGAACTCCAACCTTCAGAGGTGTCTCCAAACTGAGCTTAGGGCAATTATTAATCGAGACCTCCTCAAGTGTAGGGAACTCTCTATTTCCTAGTACGTGCCATTGCTTCCACTCCATCATATCTGCAAATTCAAGCTTCTCAAGAGAGTTAAAAGGCTTTTTGGACGACAAACTGCCATAGAATTCTTCATTCACCTCTGTTATTCCGTGCATCCCTCTAATGGAAAGGATTTTCAAAGAAGGAAGTTGACCTAGTGCAGGCAAGGAATCACAGTTCTTGCAGTTGACAATATACAATTCTACTAGCTTAAGAAACAAAGGATCAGCTACCCAATTTGAAATTTTTGTTCCTCTATATCCAGTGATTTTGAGTTGTTTGATGTTTTTATGTGGGTGTAGCTCATCAAGTATGTCTCTTTCAGTCTGTGAATTGTCGGCTATACTTTCACTCCACTCCAAAGATAACTTGTCAACATGATTCTTCTCCGTCATCTTTGCCTTCACAGCTTCCTTTCTATCAACCACATTTTGCAACTCAAGAACTGATAGCGATCCATACAAGTTCTGTGCTTCACCCATATCTTCCATTCTCGAACCAAACACAAGAAACTTGGCTCCCACTAACACTTGGAGGCTTTTCAACTTGCTCAGATATAGTGGTATCTTCAAGCGGGGACTGTTGCTTATGTCAAGATGACGCAAGTTAATCAACTTCTCCATCTGCAGCGGTAGCTCCTCAAGAACAGGACAAGATGACAGGAGAAGTGTCTCTACGTTATACAATACACAAATGGAATCAGGCAACTTTTTAATCCTTGTTTGAGAAAGATCCAAAAACCTGAGAAGCTTTAATTTGATAAACAAGTCATTTGGTAACTGATTAATCCAGTAAGGAGACAATGATAATGCCCTTAAGGATCTTAATCTTGGAAGTACATTATGCAACACCCTCTGGCTTAAAGTGCAAGGATAAAGGAAACTACCTGTTGGAAGTAATGTTCTCAGCTGCTCCAATTCGTAGAGGGGTTTCAACTTTTCAAATTCACCATGTTCTCCAATGGAATAGGACATGTGCCGACATTGTTCCAGCATATGAGATCCTTGGCTCTCTTCCAACCTGATACAAAGTTTTGAAGATGCAAGTTGGGCCAACTCATTAACAAGGTCATGCATTAAGAATTTGTCTATTGTCTCTTCAGAAGGATTTGGGACCCTTTCGAATAATGATCTTGATCTCAACTCGAGAAAGTATTGGATACGTAGCAATGATCTTACTTCCTTTATCTCCTTGTGCAAAAAGACTTCTCAAGCCATCCCACTCATTATAGTTATCATTCCACACATCATCAAGGACAACAAGAAACTTCTTCCCTTCAGGCTTTCCTTCAGTTTGACCTGCAACTTATTAAGATTGTTGTCATCCTTTGCGTCATATGAGCCAATATCTTGAAGTAACCCTTTGGTTATTTTGAAAGCATCATATGTCTCGGAAACACAATACCAAGCTTTCAAAGGAAAATGGTTCTTCACCCTCTCATCATTGTAAACCGCTTTAGCAAGTGTTGTCTTACCCATGCCGGCCATTCCAACAATAGGAACTACCACCAGATTTTTCCCATTTGCATCTTCAGACAACAAACGGTCAATCAAATTCTGTATTTCCTTCTGCCTACCAAAGATTTCAGAATCATCAACCAAAGAAGTTGAAGGTGTTCTAGTTTCTTTCTTAGTCGAAACAAAATGCTCCTTCAAGCCAAGGCCACCAATTTGCTCTTGCATATCCTTCAATGTTTCAATAGTGTCTTCCAACTTGTCCTTTATGTTAACAAAAAAATCATCAGTTACTTGCTGGTTGCTGGTTGTTTCTGCAAGATTTTGATGCAGACCTTCCACCTTAAGTCTCAAAGCTTCATACTTGACTTCTTCGATGAAGTTTTTAGCAGAGTCTACAGCGTCTCTAAGCTCATTAAGCCAGAGACTCAGACGGATTTGATGCCTGTTTATTCTCCGCATCAGTCAGCACAGCTTGAAGACCAAGCAAAGTCATTCTCAGCTTGTTTAGGAGCCGAACATCATTCTTACGCTTCTGAAACAGGTTGAGCAGATCACCCTTAGGAGCAAGCCTATCAAAGAGAACATTCAAAGCCGAAGAGAGAAACGCACCACCAACCGCTAAGCCAATCTCCATTTCTGAAATCTGCAAAGCAAAACAAGGAAACACAAAATGATTTTTCAGAAAATAAGTGTTTGTATCTTCAATTACTAACAACTTCAATTTACCTGTTGAATGCTAAAAGTAATATGTAATCAAGAATGATATCTCTCTCTCTTTTGCTATGTCTTAGATAAGTCTATAGCTGACAGCCATAGAAAAAAAAGTAGCAAAACACTGTTTTCTTGACTATTCATTACTTTCTCAATTCAGTAGTTGAAGCAAGAGAGTAAATGGTAAATTACAAAATGGCCCCGAAGTGGAGGACTCAAAAATAAAAGAGTTCGAAATGATAAATTTCTACACATCTCATTATTGTAGTGCTTAAAGGGATTACCATATCATGATATATTGGTGCAATGGTAAATTTGTATTCGTGTGACTTTTAGATCTCAACTTTGAGTTATTAAAGTAGACACTAATATTTGTATTAGGTTAGATTGCCCATATTATATTCCTATGGTGCGAATTGTTTTGAGAATTCTACTAACATAAGATGTTTTATATATTAAACTATCCTTACCCTGTACACTATGTATTTGAGCTCAATGTTTAGTGACATAGGTCCTTAATCAAGCACATTTGTAGTTCTAATATGTGTTTTTGGAGATAATAATAGGCAAGCAGAATTGCTATAGTAATAGTGTGTTAGCAAAAGATACAAATGTCTAATATTTTAACTCGATAGGATTATTAAGTAAAGATTCAACAAAATAAATTTGTTAGAACTTATTGGATAATGTCAACATACTGCTTATAACAGGGACCCATCAGGGGTTGGTGTGGTCCAAATCTGAGTCATGATAACCTATCTCAGAAAGATCAGTCTATTTTCTTTCTATATTAAATAAGTCTCTCAATTCCTACATCTTGCCTCACAAATTTTAGACCATAAAATTTAAAAAACTATACATATCTTAAACTTAAGATTATAAAATTTAATAGTCTCTAGTTTATTGTAAAGTAGTGGAAAAGGAATAAAGCATGGGTCAAGAGAACACAAGTTGTGCAAAAAATAATTTATAAGTGACATAGGTCCTTAATCAAGCACATTTGTAGTTCTAATATGTGTTTTTGGAGATAATAATAGGCAAGCAGAATTGCTATAGTAATAGTGTGTTAGCAAAAGATACAAATGTCTAATATTTTAACTCGATAGGATTATTAAGTAAAGATTCAACAAAATAAATTTGTTAGAACTTATTGGATAATGTCAACATACTGCTTATAACAGGGACCCATCAGGGGTTGGTGTGGTCCAAATCTGAGTCATGATCGAACTTGCAACATCTTGCTTGTTCCGGCTTTTCCATAGGATCCATGTTTTCAAATGCATGTCTTTTGAACAAAGACCAAGAGACTGCTGTAGATAATTTGCCCATGCTAATTTGCTCATTTGCCATCATCAAGGCAACACTCTCTTTACGTGTCGTCACAATGATCTTACTTCCTTTATCTCCTTGTGCAAAAAAAACTTCTCAGGTCATCCCACTCATTATAGTTATCATTCCACACATCATCAAGGACAACAAGAAACTTCTTTCCCTTCAGGCTTTCCTTCAATTTGACCTGCAGCTGATTAAGATTGTTGTCATCCTTTGAGTCATATGAGCCAATTTCTTGAAGTAATCCTTTTGTTATTTTGAAAGCATCATATGTCTCAGAAACACAATACCAAGCTTTCAAAGGAAAATGTTTCTTCACCCTGTCATCATTGTAAATTGCTTTAGCAAGTGTTGTCTTACCCAGGCCACCCATTCCAACAATAGGAACTACAGCCAGATTTTTCCCAGTTGCATCTTCAGACAATAAACAGTCAATCAAATCCTCTATTTCCTTCTGCCTACCAAAGATATCAGAATCATCAACCAAAGAAGTTGAAGGTGTTCTAGTTTCTTTCTTAGTCGAAACAAAATGCTCCTTCAAGCCAAGGCCACCAATTTGCTCTTGCAAATCCTTCAACGTTTCAATAGTGTCTTCCAACTTGTCCTTTATGTTAACAAAAAAATCATCACTTACCTGCTGGTTGCTGGTGCCTTTGCTATCAATTATAACTTTTGACATAATGGTAAGGCCTTGATCCTAACGGAACTTTTATACTTTCTCAGATTCAATTTAAGTGTCCTACTTTGTTTTTTAACCTGTCTCAGAAAGATCAGAGTATTTTCTTTCTATATTAAATAAGTCTCTCAATTCCTACGTCCTGCCTCACAAATTTTAGACCATACAATTTAAAACACTATACATATTTTAAACTTAAAGATTATAAAATTTAATAGTCTCTAGTTTATTGTAAAGTAGTGGAAAAGGAATAAAGCATGGGGCCAAGAGAACACAAGTTGTGTAAAAAATAATTTATAAAGTTCAATTCTCATTAACACAAGTTGTGCAAAAAATAATTTATAAAGCTCAATTCTCACCAACCAAACCTACCCCTCTTAACTAGACACCCAAATCAATTTGTCTCTTTATAGCATGTCCTTTTATTTTCTCTGTAGTAAGTTATTATTATTTTCTCTGTTTTAAAAAAAATGATCTAGTTTAATTTAATTTGATACAAAATTAAGAAAAATAAAGAAAAATTTTCAATCTTGTGGTCCTAAATTAAGGTTATGTCAAATGTATCAAAATATATTTTCATCTTATAGTCTTAAAGATGTCAACTGAAAAATTAAAAATAAAGTATTGCTAAAAAGGAAAAGTAGATCGACTAATTGTCAACACATGGTCAAAGAGCTACAGCAAACTCGTCCAATGATGCTAAAAAGGAAAAGTAGATCGTTCTTTTTCAAAATAAAGAAGGTATAATTATTGTAGCATGCTTTTAAATTAGCATGTCTTTTTAATTATTTTCTCTTTGGAAAGTTAATGTAAGAATTTTTTAATTTTTTTTAAGGAAGCAAAATTGAAAAAGAACTATTTTTTAGTATTCATAAAAATAATTATTTTCCCACCTTTTTCAATTAAGAATTTATCAAAATTAAAATGATTTTTCTAAAAATGATTTCATTTGTATTAACTAAAAAATATTCTAAAATCAACGTATCTCTTCATTTTTAAGATTTAACTTGAAAGGCTTAAAAAAATAAACAAAAAGGAATAAAGTAGACAAATAATAATTAGTACGGAGAAGGGTCTAATATACTCTTCAACTATATGAAATGAATCAAATATACCCTCTGTTAACCTTTTGGGCCAAATATACCCCTAAAGTTAATAAATTGCTCGAGTTTGCCCTTCAAGGTAACGGCAAGTTAACGGCCCATTTTAAAAAAAAAAAAAAGGTTAACGGCCCATAATTTTTTTCATTAATGATGTGGCAGTTTTCTATGGGCTACTCGAATTTTCATATAATTTCAAAAACAGAAAAGGGTCTAATATACCCTTTAACTACATGAAATGGTCCAAATATACCCTTCATCTACCTTTTCGACCAAATATGCCCCTCATGTTAATAAAAAGCCCCAAAAAAGTATTAATTAAAATAAATATTTGGGTTTGGAATGGGGCGGAATTTTTTTTATTAATTAAAATAAATATTTTGAGTTAAAATAAATATTATAAAAAATACATTAATTAAAATAAATATTTTGCGTTAAAACGATACTTATTTTGAGTTAAAATGTATGAGTTATTTTCGGGTGGGTATGGAATGGGGCGGATTGAGTAAATGGTAAATTACAACGTTAAAACGATACTTATTTTGAGTTCAAATGTATGAGTTATTTACGGGTGGGTTTGGAATGGGGCGGATTTTTTTTATTAATTAAAATAAATATTTTGAGTTAAAATAAATATTATAAAAATTTAATACTTAAAATTAATGCATTTTTTCACCTCTAGACTGATTTCAGCACATCGTTTGAGTTGAGCGGTATTTGGAGGTCATCGTTTATTATTTAATACATAAATTAATACATTTTTTCACCTCTAGACTGATTTCAGCACATCGTTTGAGTTGAGCGGTATTTGGAGGTCATTGTTTATAATATTATTTTAATTCAAAATATTTATTTTAATTAATAAAAAAAATTCACCCCATTCCGTATTCACCCTTAAATAACCTACACATTTTAGCTCAAAATAAGTATCATTTTAACTCAAAGTATTTATTTTAATGAATACATTTTTGGGGCATTTTATTAACGTGAGGGGCATATTTGGCCGAAAAGGTAGACGGAGGGTATATTTGGACCATTTCACATAGTTAAAGGGTATATTAGATCCTTTTCCATTCCTGAAATTATATGAAAATTTGAGTAGCCAATAGAAAACTGTCACATCATTAATGAAAAAAAAATTATGAAACATTATGGGTCGTTAACTTGCCGTTAAATTGAAGGGCAAATTTGAGTCATTTATTAACGTTAGGAATATATTTGGCCCAAAAAATTAACGGAGGGTATATTTAACTCATTTCATATAGCTGAAGGGTATATTAGACCTTTCTCTGTAATAAGTAATAGTTAAATGTGCGAGAAGATCATTGTAGCTCAACATCAACGCTGGTAATATGTCATTGTCTGGTAGTTTCCATAGTTCACTTCTCAAAATACGTTTCCACTCTTCAACCTCTGATTTGGAGCGCAGCATGCCAGCAAGCGTCTTTAGAGCTAAAGGCAGTCCTTTGCACTTAGCTGCAATTTTAAAATACGTTTTCACTCTTCAACCTTTGATTTGGAGCGCAGCATGCCAGCAAGCGTCTTTAGAGCTAAAGGCAATCCTTTGCACTTAGCTGCAATTTGTTTTTCGATCTCTTCCAGTTCTGGATTGTAACACCCCACATTTTGTAATACTAGTACCATGCATCTACTTACTTTGTTTTGAACTAGCTAGCTAAACGGAGAAGAGGCCAATATTGAATTTGTCCAAGTCCGAGTATGGATAGAATCTGTGTTAAGAGTGTAACTTCAACCCATTTATTAGAAATACAAATGGGCTATGTTTATAGCCCAAGATGAAGAATAAAGAATCCATGTTAAGAGTGTAACTTCAGCCCATTTATTAGCAACATAAATGGACTATGCGAGCTACAGCAAACTCGTCCAATGATGCCTTAAACAAGAGGGTAAAAGCAACCCCCAAGTCATTTTCACCTTTGGAATTTTCAGCTTTCCCCAAATTCTTTCATCTTCATCTCTCAAGGCAGCCCATACAACCCTCAAAGTTCTTGAAATAAACTTGAATCTTGAAGGCTAAGGTAAGTGGGATTATCCATGTATTTTTTATACTTGTTCCATGAAAAATAAGATCTATATGTTAGTATGTTGGTGCTAGAAATCTGGACCGCTTGTGTCCTAAGAATTGTTATACACTTTTCTTGTTAATTAAGAGGTTTTCTCTTCTTGGTTGGCTATATTATGAAGTAAGACATATGTATTTAACA
>DF360962.1:24354-34959 GCA_000787875.1 Solanum virginianum | reverse complement strand
AATCTCCTCTCAAATCAGCCTCATAAGGACTCCCACCATCTCATCAGACAACATCTCAATCAGTAGCTCCGGGCTTAGAACAATCATTAAGGATAATAGAATAGATAAATCGTTAGAATTTATTTATGGAGACTCGAGGGACTACCAAATTCTATTAATATATCATCATTCTCACATTCACAATCACAATCTCTATCAACATCCTCAATTAAGGCTCTAAACTCAATCCATATCTTTATTCATGCAATCTTTATCAAATAATAAGTCGAGTTTATACAATATCTCATGAAAATATTCAATTCAAGAAAATAAGTTTATGATGATCATCAACATATGAAAATACATGTAATAGATATAGTTTTGAAGAAAATAATCAAGAATCATGCATGTAGACTCAAGAACCTTCAACTCTCATCTAAGACCATCTATGGGGCACATGGAAGAACAATATCATATTTTCGTTTAGCCTTACGTATCTGGAAAGTTGATATCACAATCGAAATTGGATGAATACTAGTTGTCTTGGAGCAAATCCTCGATCTCGTTAGTTCCTTTAGAAAGAAAGAACTTGGAAAGACATTATTTGAAGGGCTTCTTCTTGATTCTTGAATTCTTGACTTAGAATTTTTAGAGTCTTGATGAAGAACCCTGCATTCTTGAAAAAAAAAGAATCAAGAAATCCTTTCTTAGGATTCTTGAATTCGTCTTCTTGAAACCCTAGGTTATGGTGTAAGGTTCTATCAGAGATTTATGAATAGATAAAGAAATTTGGGTTGGGTAGATTAAAATTTATGAAGAATAACTCACCTAGAGGATGAATCTTAAAAGTTAATCCTAACTTGATGACTTTCTTGATGATTCTTGAGCGTTTATCTTTAGAAGTGAAGGGAGAGAGTTTTGATTATGAAAACTGACGTTTTATGCGTTTTGGGACCTTAAATAGACCCCCAAAAGTTTTAGGATAAAAGTACCCTCAAAATAAAAGGAAAAAAATGTGATGGCTATCCAGTGAGGGTCCGCGTTTGGTCCGCAACGCGGAGCTGTCGCAGACCTTCGGACAGCTTTGCACCCCTTCACTAAAATGGTCATAACTTTCTACGTCGAACTCTGATTAAGGAGAAATCGAATGCATTGGAAAGCTAATTCAAATATATTCGATTTGATATATTATGGGTCACCTAATGCATTATAGTTTAGGAGATATGGTCATTTGAAGTTGACCCTTCTATCGACTCATACGAAAACCAAATAAGAATTATCAATTATAATCCTATATCATATGAAGGATGACTCAATCTTAGCTAAAAAAAAAATTGGGGTGTTACAGAAGAGTTATTTCTCCTATCCATGTCTCTAATTTCTTATTTCTTATTTTTATATTATAACTCATACTTATATTTTATAACAATACTAGTTTCTGAAGACCATGCATTGCGCGGGCCCAATATTTGTTATTTTTCTTTCTTATTAATAGTAATTAATAGAAATGACATAGTAAAATTAGGTAAACACTTTAATAGTCATTGCTAAAATTAAGTAAACATGTCGTTGTAATTTCATAATTGAAGTAGATGAAGAAATAATTAAATAATAATTAACAAAAATGATATAGTAAAACTAAGTAGCCACTTTAATAGCCACCGTAATACTAAGCTGACACGCTGTAGTCACCTGCCTACTTCAAGTAGCTGCAACAGGTAGTTGAAATGCTTAGCCATAAACAATAATTTAAATAATAATTAATAAAAATGACATAGTAAATTTAAGTAGAAATTTAATAGCCACCGTAAAATTAAGTAGACACGTTATTGTAATTTCATGGTTGAAGTTGATGAAGAAATAATTAAATAATAATCAATAGAAATGACGTAAAAATATTGACATTGTTGAGGTTTGATCTTGGAATGTTGAATTTAAGATGTCAGGCTTGAGCCATCAAGTCAAGTAGCTCAAAAGTTATCTGCTTGCTTGAAGGAGCCACCTAAAGCAAACACGACGATCTTAAGTTACTCAATTTAGTGGCTTATTATATGAGAGGAAAAGTTATACTTAACTAATCTACTACAGTATTACATGTCGAAATTTTGTGAGTAGTTAACATATTTACGTTATTAGTAATAAGATATCTAAAATATAAAGTATTGAATTCCTTTATATAAAAAGACTTATAAAAAAATATATATATGACTTCACTAGGTAATTTTGTACAGTTGAATGACTATTGATGTAATGTGAATATATTGAATGACCACTAATGATTGAGAGTTCATCTAAATGAGTTTATAACTTTTGATTTATAAGTCAAAAATTATAAGTTATAAAAAAAATTAATTTTAATTTATAATTATGTACATAAAAATAATTTTTTAATTTTATTCGATTATTGTAAAACACTATTCTATCTTTAAAATGTTTAAATAAATTGATCAAATAGGTTTTAAATATATTTTTTCATGGGTCGTGTGTGTATGTGTGTGTGTATATATATCCCCAATTAATATCCTAATTTATCTGATATAGATATAATTTAGAAAGTTAATTTTTTACGATAATTTTTAAATATTTTAAATGATTAATATCTATTATCTTGATGTTTGTTTGCGTGAGCAACTTGAAGTGCCATCTTATCGATTAAATTTTTTAATGTGACTTATAAATTTTTAAAATAAAGTAAAATAATTACTAAGGCTTAAAAATATTATATGATACTATTTTAAAATCATGAACAAAACATATAAAAGAGGCTAGCAATAATTCAACAATCAAAAAATTAGATAAAAATGCTTGCGTTGATAATCGAACTCCAGACCTCTTGCTCACATAATAAAACCTTCACCGCCCGGCCAAAGTAGCTTCCTAGCTGTACTCTGCAAAATGTCAAAATACTGACCATGATACAGATAGGTCATTGTGACTTCAATATATATATATATTACATTATTAATTTTATAATTATCTTTGTAGATGTGATTGTTTTTCATTTATAGAAAAACATAAATAAGAATAGACAAAGAGTTAAAAAAAGAAGAAAATAATCTTCAGGGATAAGGATTCCCTCCCAAAAGAAAATTAAAAATTATTAAAAAGGATGGATAAGGACACCAATGAGATAGAATTTTGAACCAAAGTAATTAATCAAATACTTGTTGATAATGTGATTATCAAACATACATAAGGGTGATTTCTTTTTTAAAAAAGGAAAAGTGGGATTTGGGGGAAAACGAGATGTTGGTCTTTTTGGAAAATCCAAATGTGTGTGGTGTGTGTCAATATGTCAGAAACTCAGAGAACCTCCACGCAAGCTTTTGAATAAATAATGGAATAAGTCCAAAGTTTTTGAAAAATAAAAAGGGTTGGCTCCATTTTACAGGACAAACTGGCATCCAATGTTATTTTACTTTATACATGTACCTTTTCAAATTCAGTACTACCCCGAATAAGACTGATCCTTTTTTAATCAAAAATTTTAAATTTTATAAATAATTTATTTTTTTTAAGAAGTACTTTCCCCAAAGAAAAATTTTCTCTCTTTCTTCTTACACGATATAAATTCAAATATAATAGGCCCCAATTTAAACATAAAAAACAAACCCTTTGAGGTCATTTGGATTATTTTATTATTAAAACATAAATAATTACATTTATTTGGTAAGATAAATAATATATATTATATAATATCTTCACTCAAATTTATAATATTTTTCATATTTTGTTCTCAAATTTTTATACCTTATAAGTCATGTCATAAATTATAAGTTATACAAGTAGTGATAGTATTTGGTGAAACTTTAACTCATAGTAATATTTAAACATTTATAATCAAATGCTTATTTAATGGATGAATCAAGGTAGGAGCATTTGCTATTTTTATTCATTTAAGAAAGAAAGATCACACGCACTGCACTGATAATTTATTATGTTCGCAAGTATTATAACCCTATAGCAAATTCCAGGGATTCCATTGGTTATTCATTTTAATTCATTAAAGAGAAAAACATTTTCTAATTCATAATATTAACTACTAAGTCATTAAATTATTTTTCTAAGATATATTGAAATGTTAAAAATGCATAAGCATTCATATTCATAGTACTGATAAGAAAATATGTGCAACAGGAATAGGAAAAACCAAAGTTAACTTTAGCATTGCAAAATCACACTTGTTCCTTCTAATCCATACACTAATGGAACAAACTCAAAACAACATAACATTACCTGAAAAATTCAAATCCAACACAACCTAACCCCCACCCCCCAAACAAAGCAAAATCCAATACTACTAGACCTTACAAATTTCCCCATCCATTTTCAGTGGCAGAAAATGACCTTTAGTTCACGCGGAGACGAGCATTCGTGCATGAGTGAAGGGCTGTCATGAGCATATGTGAAAGTAGCAGGACAAGCATGCTTAAAGAACTGCGAGTATGTGGATGGCTTACAAGTTTGTGGACTGTTAAAATGATTTCTACAACAAAGTTCATCAGATTTAAAAGCTTCACAACCACTCTTACAACCAACAACAGGGCCATGACCACCATGTGACCTCAACTGCAAAACTGCGGGACAAGTTTCCAGCAAATTAGCCCTGCACCCAACAACTGGACACACTCCTTTACCTGATACAAAAACAAAATCATATTAGTAAGTAACATGAAATTATTCAAAGTACAACACAACACCTCACCACGTCAAAGATCACGTTTCATTGTGAAATTTGAAAAAAAAAATTACATTTTCCATGTTCAAAGTAAAAAATGATACCAAACCAACATACTCCAGTCTTCCCCTGCCCCAAGTAACATATTTGTACAAGGAGTATAGAAAATTCTAACACCAGTAGAAATGGCTATTCTTTTGAAGGTGAGAAAAAAGATAAAACTAAATAAATGGATTATTCATCATCTCTATTCAGAAAGCCCAATGCTAAGCTTGAACAGTTTGGGAAGAGGTTGAGGTACTACAGGGAAAAAACAGCTGAATCAAAAAGAAAAAATGTCCCTCCCTATCAAGCGAGATAGAAGTTCTCCTACTCGACTACTTATTATGATAATAAAACATTATTTTAAGTAAATATACCTTCATGTGGTGTTACAGTAAGAGGAATATTGAACCCATCAACCAGACTCACACCATAACTGGAGAAATCGGCATGTCCATGATGCAGAACAAACTGCGCCAAGGTAGCTGGTGGGGCACCACCGAGTCCATTGCACTCAATTCGGCCGCCGCAGTCTCCCGTGGCGCAGTAAAACTTTCCGTGTTCATAAGTGCATCCCGTCCTAGCCCAAACTCTGCCGGACCAGTGAGCGGTGGGTGCAGGGAAGGAGCGGTGGGTGAGTGAGTGAAGGGCGAATCCACCGCGTTCTAGTACAGGGTGACCAGCATTGGGTTGAATTGCAGGCCAGATGGTGTAGGGACAGTTGTTAACTAGGGTTAAAATGAAATTACCTTGAGAGAGGACAAAAAGGGTGAAAAGGAGAGAGAGGGAGAAGAGAGCTTTTGAAGAACAAGAAGAAACCATGGTTGATTTTAGTTTTGTTGTGGGAAATGGAGGATAGTTAAGGGGTGTTTATATAGAGGCAAAGATAAAAGAGAGAGATTTAAAGGTGTGTTTGGTATGGAGTTTTTTTCTTTTAAAAAAAGAAATATTTAGTTGGTTAAATTTTCTATTTTAGCAGAAGAAAAATAAATTGTGCAAGTATTATTCTTATTGTCTTATGTGATCTTATTGAAATTTTGAAATTAAAGTTTTCAAATTTTAACAATGAATTCAAGATAAAATAAAAAACAGATTACTATTGGTCAAATTTACCTTCCATATATAACTTACTGTGTATATTTTATTTTAACTAAGCACGGAATTCAGAAAATAATAAAGTTTTTTAATAGATTGTTTTCTTTTTCTCAAAATTACCAACTTAGACTTGCTATAGAAAAATCGTGTAATTAATTTCAAAATAACGTGATTGTCGATTACATTAGTTCATGAAAATAGAGGCAATTTACAGTCATGCTTTATGGTTGGGTATTTTTTTCGTTTTCATTTTATGTGATTTTTAAAAAATTTTAATTTATTAAAATATTATATTTTATTAAAATAATTATAATTTAATTTATTTTATTTTTAATAAATAAATTATAAAAACATTTATAACTAATTTTAAATTATAAATATTTAAAAAAAAACTTAAATATTATATTAAATCAAATGAGACGAAGCGGGTATTTGTTATTCTCCTTCACTTTTTAACGTTCACACTTATTCGCCATGTTGGAAAGTAAACAGGCTGCTCATTTGTTTAAGGTGAGCTTCATACCGTTAAATTGTTTTATTTTTTATTTTTAAAATAAATCTTTTTAAAATAAAATAATTTTTTTTTTATAGAAATAAATAAACAAGTTTCACGAGCTTCATTTCACATGAATTTTGTCATTTTCATTCTCCAATACATCTTATCTTCACGCTACCCTCGTACTCCACCACCCACACATCCATGGTACTTTACATAATTATAGTTAGATTATATATAAATATTTAGAACAATATATTTTTACTCATTTTCTTAAAAAAGTTGCAATATCTTTTTCTCATACATTTTCCCTAAAACTTCCGTTGCCATCACGCAGTATTTGATGGAATTGCTAGGTTTTGACACTTTACAATCTCTTTTTCCTTTCAAAGAACTTGAGATAATATTTTTTTCAAAAGTTGTTCTTTCTAATAAATAAAAAATTGTTCTAGTGCGTAAATGTGCTTTGGTAATTAAAGATGATGGAGATGGATATGATAAGGTCATCAATTAGTATACTACAATAACAATAATAACATACCCAGTAAAATCTTACAAATAGGGTCTGAGGAGGATAGAATGTATGCAGACCTTATCACTACCTCATAGAAGTACTGAGACTGTTTTTTGGGAACCCTCGTCTCAACAACCCATAAGCAGAATAAACTAGATATGACAAAAAGGAAATGAAAGGGCGACTAATAATGAACAACACATAATACAAAAACAAAATCATATTAGTAAGTAACATGAAATTATTCAAAGTACAACACAACACCTCACCACGTCAAAGATCACGTTTCATTGTGAAATTTGAAAAAAAAAATTACATTTTCCATGTTCAAAGTAAAAAATGATACCAAACCAACATACTCCAGTCCATCCAACTAACCCATTAGTTTGTTACTTTAATTCGCGATCTCTACTCTTTTCTATCTAAAATCATATCCTCGGTGAGATTAATCGAAAAAAATGTAACATGGAAAAGGAAAACTAGAAACTAATTTTAATGTTTGTAATCTTAACTTTATTTTTCGCCTATATAAAAAAAATAGTTTTAAATTTCATAAATTCTTAATATTATAAATTCTTCTTGGCATATTTAATATTGTATGATAAAAAATATTTTTTTTTATATTATATATATTTTAGGTGTAAAATTTCAAATTTCAAAGTGTTTTTTTATTTATTTAAATTTCGTGTGTATAATTAAATTAAATAAATAAATTAAAATCGATAAAGTGTTCATACAAAGTATCAAACAGAAAGAGAAGAAAGATATAATAGCAACAAAAATATAAAAGAATGGGACAAGGAATATAATTCTAGTTTCCGCATATCCCAATAAAAGAACCCTTCATATGTCACGTCACATATAAAGTAAAGTTAAAATGCTACTTATTATTCTTACTCGCGTAAAAGGTGTAAGATTGAACATAGATTTTTAAGAAGTTTCAAAGAAAAAAGTTTAAAAGTTTTTTCGAGAATTGAAGAATTTTTTTTTTCATAAAAATAAATAATGTTTCGAATTTTGAAAATAAAATTTAAAGGTAATCATCTATCCAGCATTCGTCATGCAATTAGAAGTGTGCATCGATCGATTTAATTGGATTTTGTATATTATCTATTCGGTTTATCGATTTTTAATTTTTAAATATGATAAAATAATAAGAAACTAATAAAATAATTTTTATTGATTTTCAATTTATCAGTTTTAAATTCTTAACGGTTCGATTTTTGATTTACTCGATAATAATGATAATGAGAATTTGCATTAAAAAAAGATAGAGTATGAAAACTATATTTATAAATTTGCAAAATTTATAATTAGTTAATTACAAACTGAAATACTAAAGTGAATAACTAATTAGTTAAATACTATAAAGATTAAAATATTCAAAGTATTCCATAGTGTCCTATTACTATTAAATTACTAATATTTAATATTTATGAATGGATAAACTAGTAAATTATTATAATTTTATTGGGTTATCGGTTTACCCAATAACTCAATAGTAAAAACTGACATCGAACCGATAATCCAATATTTTTTTTCAAAATCATTAAAAACTTGATAACCTAATAACCCTAAAACCTGATAACCTAATAACCCAATAACAATAAACCAATAACATTTTTATCGATTTAATTTATTAATCGATTCACTTTTTGCACACCCCTATCTATAATTATAAAGATTGTTTACAAAATGAGAAACGTAGTAAGAGGAGTTGATTTAGCTTTTTAATTTGTAAGGAGAAAATAGAAGTATTGCGGAGCTTCGAATGAAGCTATTTACAAATTAATTTACATGAGTTATTTGTCAGTTAATATTTGTTTTTCTTTTAGTGGGATAAACAAATGTTTTGTATTTGCGAATGATTAATATTTACTGTCCACTTATTTTAAAGTACTAAGGGATTGTTTGGTGCAAAAACAAATAATGTAGAGATTAGTAATAAAGGGATTAATAATGCAGAAATTAGTAATACTTGAATTATTTTTTTATCTCATGTTTGATTTATTATTTTTCATTTAATTTTATATTTGGTTTAAAATTCTATAAAAAGTTTTTTTCAATTATGCCCTTGAACTATTATGAGATTTTCTATTTCATGTGATTAGATCAAAGTATATCATTTTTTAAACTTTTAACTAGTTAAGAAAATAATAATTTGTCATTGTGTTTGCTATTTTCTCACTTGAATTATTTGAGAATAAACAATTATAATCTTAATAAATTCATCACTAACAAAATGTCAATTTTTAATTTAATAAAGATAGATCATCTATTATTAAAATAGAAAAGATGATAAACAACTGTAAAATAGACAATCTATATTTACGCCCAAAAATTTGAAAGTTGTAATTTTAATATAGTGTTTATATCTTACGAGGTCACTCAATTTTGAGAATATATATAACGTTATTGGACTTTATATTGTATCAATAAAATCACTCAAATAAAATTAGTTATAAAAATAAATTGACATGTCAAAATATTTTTTTGTGTATTACATAAATATGAAACTACAAATAAATAAAATTTTAAAAATTTGACATGGTAATTTATTTATTTTTATATTATAAAAATATGAACCTGCAAATAAATAAAAAAAATTGTAAGCTAATTTATTTAAATAAATTTACTAGTAAAAACTACAAATATAAAATCATAAAAATAAAAAATATAAAAGAATTTCAGGGATATTTGTGTCTTTATGTATTTAATCCCATGGTATTAATTCAATGTATTAGTTAATACCATCAAGTGAGAGGTATTAGCTAATACCATATACGTGGGATTAACTAATACCATGGATTAATTATACACAGTTCAAAATTTCTACCAAATATTGTACGTATTAATACCATTATATTCATGAATTATTACTTCTAATACCTCCTACCAAACATATCCCAAGACACATCATTTTCTTTTGATCTATTTTCTTTATAAAAAGAAAAAAACACTCTAGTTTTTATGGATATTTATTATGAATTTCTTATCATATTTGAAATTTTCTTTTAAGAAAAAAAAATAGAATATCTCCATATTCAACAAATTATTTTTCTTACAAAAAAGGCTTATGATTATATAAATAGAGACGTATTCATTCTAACTAGGTAGTAATCACAATGTGGTTGTGAGGGTTTGAGAGTTTTGTGTAAGAAGAGAAACGATGAGCAGCAAGTGTTGTGTTAACATTTGTGTGAACCTTTTTGTATTTCAAGTGATCGAATTGGTGCGGTTATTTCTCTCGATATTGTGCACCTTTTTTTATATAGTGAATTGCTCATCTCCTGTTGTGGACGTAAGTCGATTGATCGAATCACGTTAAATATTTGTGTCTCTTTATGGTACGTTTCTCATTTATTTTCATACTAATGGTATTTCAAAGTTACTTTTTTAGCTTGGACATGACACTTGATTCCTCGGTCCTAACACCTTTGCCCCATTTTAGTTATCAGAATTACAAAAATAAATGTCAATTTAGATAATTAATTAAGTGTCGATTTTAAAAATATTATCCTTAACATTGCTTATTCTTAAATTAAGAGTTACATATATAAATAAAAATTTAATTATTTACAAAAAATATATTAATTATAATATTTATAATTAATTTTTTAAAAATTATTTAAATTTTATGATGATAATTAAAATGAGATGGAAATACATAATCACACAAAGAATCAAGACACTTATCACCAATATTATACCATTTATAAAACACTATTGGCTTAATTAGCATTTACTTTCACTAAAACTATTGGCTGTTCAAAAATGTTTTTTTTTTTTTTGTTTTTTCAA
>DF360962.1:3062-19301 GCA_000787875.1 Solanum virginianum | reverse complement strand
CATAATTATCACCGGTAAGTATCACATGTGTGATAACGTTTCCGGGTTGATCCCCGGACCCAAGGTAATATGGAGACGCCACATCAACTTTTCCGTCGCCGGACATGATGACGAAACACTACAGTGCTGGTGCAGCTTCGTCGCCGGACGTTCGTTGATCGCTAGTTTTCAAGTGTAAGGAGAGCTCGAGTGTGAACTGCAAGACATGATGACGAAATACTACAGCGCTGGTGCATTTTCGTCACCGGACGTTCGCTGGTGGTTGGTTTTCACGCGTAAAGAGAGCATGCCGGCAATCAAAAAGAGAAAAGAAATACTTTGTGAGGCGTGGCGAGTTCGGATTCTGGTTCTGGAGGCATCGGCGGAGCACAGCAGTCGGCAGAGCGCAGCAGTCGACGATCAAAGGTAAGGTTAAATCGGATCCCAAAATTAAACCGGGCAATCTAGCGTCGGGGGTATTTTCACGCGCAAGGGGTTCCTCGAGCGGCGTGCTCTGATACCATGCTAGGAGCCGTAATTAAGGTATGAAAATACCCTAGAACGTCTGAAGGGGTACCTCGAGCGGCGTGCTCTGATACCATGCTAGGAGCCGTAATTAGGGTGTGAAAAGACACAAAACAACTCTAGAAAGTCATCAAAAATTGACGCACGATGGGGAACATAATCATTGGCTAGACGGGCGGCATATATGGGTCATAGCCGCCCGCCGGCAGCGAAAGCTCTTTGATTTTTTACCAAGACCATAAAAGCTCTGATACCATGTTAAAACAAGAACCAAAGTGGAGAGAATTTTCTGTGTTATTGTCTGTTGATGGTATGAGCTATTCATCCCGCTGACAAATGGTTCCAACAATTTCATTAACAAATCCAACCTTGTTTTTAGAGTGTAGCATATTCAAAAACTTTTGTCTTCAAGTGAAACACTTTTTCCATTTTCACTAAGAGGATTGGTAACAAAAACCAAATTTGGGTGGTTTGATGGATGGAGAGAATAGAGAGAAGCATTTGTGATTTTGAATTGAGGTAGATTCGCTAGTTCACCAGTGTGTACTTCTACTTTATATGTTTTAAAAGCTTCAAATGCTTCATCTTTTATTTTTAATGGAAAAAATATATGTATACAAAGTGATAAAATATATCTTTCTATTATGACATAATTAATCGATCCATCTCATTAATATCTGTGTGAATTAATTCTAAAAGCATGAATATCCTTTCAATAGTCTTAAAAGGCTTCTTTGTTATTTTGCATTTACTACACGTAATACACTTAGTAGTATGTTCCTTCCCACAATTCTTTAAAATTAATTTATTATTCACCATAAATTGAATTGATCTATAATTCACACGATCAAGATGTTCATGCCATGTCTAAAGACTCCAAAACATAAGCAAAACTATTTTTATTTTCAATATTGAGTTTGAACATTCCATTATAGCATAACCTGACACTAAGTTCTTTTGAATATTAGGAACATGCAACATGTCCATCAATGTGACCATTTTTTCAGAATTGAATTTCAATTTAACAATTTTTTTCCCACAACCTTAGCAGAGGACAAATTTTCTATATACACTATTTTATTGTCCCCCACGAATTTATAGGTAGTAAAAATATTTCAATCACCTGATATGTAATGAGTTGCACCAATGTCTATCCACCATTCCACTTGATCTCCTACTAAAATTTTTTTTGTGACCATTGTCACAAGTTCTTTCTTTTTATTGTTGTTTGCTTTTTCTTTCTTCTTTTCCGCTTTAAGAATTTTATAATCACGTGTATAATGGTCAATTTTGTGATAATGATAACATTCGTTCGATTTAGAACTAGTACACTTAAAATGCATTTTCTTCTTTACCTTTGATTGTTTCTTATTTTCAGACTCCTTCTTGATGGATTTTTCTTCAATAATATGAGCTTTCATGATGGGTTCATTCAACATATATTATTGTCACGATACATGTCTCTTGTTCAATTTGCAAGTGTTGCAATAATTGTTCAAAGGTAAAATCTTTCTTTTTGTGTAAGAGTTTACTTCTATACTCTTTTCAAGATGGAGAAAGTTTTGAGACAATAGCATCAACATGAAAGTTTTCATCAAGAGTAACGTAGATATAACAATTTTATTAGCTATAAGTTGAAATTCTTGTGCTTGTTCAATGACTAGTTTGTCATCAACCATTTTGAACTTCATATAATTTGAAACAAGAAATTTATTTGAATTAGTCTCTTTTGCCAAATAAATTGCTTGAAGATTGTGCTAAATATCCTTAGTCAATTTAAACTTGATATAATATTGATTATAATATTTGTTAGACATTCTTTCAAGAATATAATTCTTGCATAAATAATCATCATTTTACCACTTGACAATTTGTTCTTTAATTTAATCAAAGTACCCTTGTTAGTTGCTACCTTAGAACTAGGAGTCGTAGGACAAGGTTCCTCAAGAACATATGCCTACTTCAATCTTCTTAAAAATAACTTCATCTTTTCACGCCATCTAATAAAATTTTTGCCATCAAATATTTCAAAATTAGGATTAGATAAAGATGAAATACTATTAGATATTGATGTAGATGCCATAGAGACAACTATCTTCAAATTGTTAGAACAAGAATGATAATAGTACAAAGAATTTTAAATAAAAACTTGCTTGACTTAGGAATAATTTAATACGTTTCTTGAAGATAGTTAGAGTCTCTTTTACAAGCAAGCGGAAGAATAAATAACAACTCTATCTTCGAGATTCAACTAAGTCACAAAACGAGTAGCATTCAAGAATGTTACTCTTCTATTCTTGAATTGGCGATTTCACCTTTTGGATTAATGTCTCTCAAGTGTTTTCAAGAGAAAGTTTTATATTTCTATTGCTTGAAATGATATTTGAAAGAAACTAGTTATAGGATAAAAGTTCTTGAACGTAAAATATTTTCATTAAAAAATGTTAGGAATAGGTTCATGAATATTGCAAATAAACCTGTATTTTCAAAAACCTAAAATGTAAAATTAAATGAAAAATAAGTTTTCAATAAATATTTATTTCTTTGAGACTTAAGAAATTTTTATTGCACGAATTGTGTCAAAATTAATTGAAACACCAACTTTTACAGTTTTTTCCATTTTCACTAAGAGTAGTAATAAAAAATTAAACTTGGGTGGTCAAATAGATGTAAAGAATAGAGAGAAGCATTTGTGATTTTGAATTGAAATAGACTGGCTAGTTCATCAGTTCAAACTTCAATTTTTATGGCTGGACAAAAAAGAAATCTCAAGATGTTTTAACACGCTCTGATACCATGTAACATAAGATTGCTCGAGTGAACTAACTTTATTAATACTATTTCTTGATACTTTACAAATTATATCTTTATAACTAAGGAAACATATTTGTACATTTAATTATAAATATTTTGATTCATATATTTATGAAAACATATCTTATAATTGTGCTATCATGTTAGAACGCGTATGTCCTTCATTGGATCGATTAGGAAAAATTTGGGACCAAAAGTAGAATTTTTTAAAAGTTTGGGTTCTTGAAGAACTTAGGTGGTGCCCACTTAAAATTGTGTTGAATTTTGATTGGTACAAGTGTGGTGTGGACCATGTACACTTGATCAAATCTTGCATTTATACATATAAGATACTCTTATCTTCTTATCTTTTCAAGACTTAGAAAAAAAATAAGAGCAAAAGTTGGAAAAAGCTTGAAGAACATACGGCCTCACCTTGGGAAATTTGGAATTCATTTCCATCCACTCCAAAATTATTTTATTCACACAAACCTACTATTTTGAGGTCCCTAAGTAGTGTGAAAGTGTTGTTAAAGAGTGAATTGTGTGTGCAAAGTGTTAGGACGAATGGGTATGAGTTTGTTGTGTAGTGTTGTATTGTGTTGGAACTATAAATTGATGTTTAGTTAGTATATTAAGATCATTATAGGGTGAAGGAATAATTGGAATCATCCATATGTGTATGTAGTATGTTAACCGGGTTTATGAATATGGTTAAGTGGTGATAATTAGAGCTATTGTTGTTATATTGTCGTTTGAATTGATTATTGATGTTGTTGGGTCGGGTTTATAAATATGGTTAAGTGGTGATAATTATAGCTATTGCTGTTATATTGTCGTTTGAATTTATTATTGATGTTGTTGGGTTGTTGTTGTTGTTGTTGATGATGGATTGAGCCGAGTTGAATTCTCGGGGTGGCCTATTTTAAGGAGAAATGCTACCCAAATTTTTGTAGAATTAAGGGCGAAGTTGAAATTTAAGGCCCAAAAAGGTTTTAGCTAATTGTTTGGCATTGTTATGAATTGTTTGTAGACTTTAGGAGATCCGAAGCATAAGTTGGAATTGGGCTTGCGTTGGAATATTTTGGAGAGCATTGGAGGTATGTAAAACAACCTTTCCTTTTGGCATGTTGTAGTTAAAAATAGGCCATGATGCAAGCCTCGAGAGAACTCTTTCCACGCAATCCGAGCACGTATATGATCCGTATTTGTTCTTTAGCATTCTTATGTTAATTTGTCATAATATTGACTCCTATGTCTTTAAAATTTATAAGTTGCAGGAATATGTGAAATTTGATTAGTTTTTGAAAGAAATTATTCTTTAACTATTTTAAACTTTCGATTTTCGGGCCGGTTGATTGTCGTGCGCTTTATGATATACTCTGGAGTTATGCTGTGTTTGGGTGAGTACTGGGACGGCGATACGTAACGCTTGGCTCACTTGTATATTATGCGGTGTTTGGTGATATACTATGCTTGGGTGAATACGGGGACGACGATACGTAACGCCCGACTCGCTTATGCTATTTGTGTGATGTGATATGTGATGGGGATTCAGAGATTTGCAACTTTCTGGTGTTAGATTGCTTTGAAAATTCTCATAGGAGTTTGTATGACCTAGGATGAGTATGTTCTCCGTAAGTTTGACCGCTCACTTGTATATTATGCGGTGTTTAGTGATATACTATGCTTGGGTGAATACGGGGACGACGATACGTAACGCCCGACTCGCTTATGCTATTTGTGTGATGTGATATGTGATGGGGATTCAGAGATTTGCAACTTTCTGGTGTTATACTGTGTTATGGCGCCATTGACGGGCGGGCAATCATATTTCCTGTGCCCTATGCATGATGTGTATTTTCAAAGTAATCAGTTTAATATTTTTGGGATATGTATTTGCCTCACATACTTTTGTTTTGATTACTACTCAGATTTACATTGTGCTTTACATATTCAGTACGTACTTCGTATTGACCCCCTTTTTCGGGGGCTTCGTTTCATGCCCGCAGGTACTGACGTACAATTTGGTGACCCACTAGCCTAGGATATCTTGAAGTGATCCCCTTACTTCGGAGCCTACTTTTGGTACATACACTTGTTCGTTATTTTTGCATATACATTTATTCGTGGGTACGGCGGGGCCCTGTCCCGTCCTATGATTCTTTCAGTTTGTTTAGAGGTCTGTGGATATGTATATATGTGTGGGTTGTGCCAGTTTGTATGATTAGATATGTATGTTGTGTATGTTGAGCGGCTTTACCTGCTATGGCGTCCTTGTCTGGCTGTATATGTATATATATATTGTTTTGTTGACTCTGTCTGGTCGCTGTTGGTATCTTTTGGTGTGCAGTAATATGTTGGATAGTCTGTAAAACAAAGGAAACTCTGCTGAATTTTTTCTTAAAAATATATAAGTCGTTTGTTTGTAACTCAGCTTTGTGATTGTGTCTGAGTGCCCAATCCGGGCACTAGTCACGGCCCACGGCACTGGATCGTGACATATCATATATGATTTTTCAATATTAAATAACTACATGAAAAAATTTAATAGAAAAAAATTCTTTGTTGTGATAGTAATTTTCTTTTCAAAATTCTTTATGAAGAACTTAGAACATTTAAAGATCTCTATTTTTAGGTGTAGTCAAACTTCAAAATTTGAATGTCATTAGTGGTGGTAATAGAATGAATTTAAACAAATTTGGGTGGGTCATCATTATCGGGAAAAAAGTGAAAAAATACAAAAATATATGAGAAAAACAATAGGAGTAAAATAGAAAAAGTAATGATTCCAAAACATTTTACGTAAAACCTTTTTAAATAAGGAAAAAATCATGGGTCAAGAAGAGCAACTGATATCACTATAGTAAAGAATTTATACCATGTAAGAATGAGTACGATACTCAAAAAAGACTTCTACACACACAAAAGAAATACTCTCTTTTGATTTTTCACCTTACTAAAATATCACTCACACTCACTACTTTAAATAAGTTATTTTGGGACTGCAAATTACTCGAAATGTAGTTGAAAATTGAGTTTTTCGATGATTTTTCGACCATTTTGGTGTAGTCGCTTTTCTACGTCAAAAAATATTTACCGAAGACTGTAGTCGGCATTTGTCGACTGCTGTGGTCAGAAAATATGAAACTAGGCATGACCATTTACATACCGAATGAGCGACTACTGTAGTCGAAACATTATTAAAATGTAATCGATTAATTTAAACAATACCGACTACAATAGTCGTAATGTTTAAGTAATTAAATAATATATATATATATATATATATATATATATATCAATTATTGTGGTCAACATAGTTATTAACTATTTAGGTGAGCTTTCAATTACTGTAGTCGGCATTTTGAATTTTCTAACAGAAAAAGTCTAATAGACTACATTTCTAATGCGTAAAAATATTGTTTATTTGGTATGCCACCTGCTAAATTATTACCATCCATCCATAAAAATTCAACAATAAAACCAAACATCGAAAACATCTCTAAACATTCAAATTCCATTCGATATAATTGAGTATATAAGATAAGCATCATCAAAAATCAATTCTAATAAGTAGTTGGTTGAGATTTAAAATGAAAGTAAATAGTTTAACACAAGTCTAAATCTCATAGAAAATGTCTAAACAAACAGAACACAATCTACTCTTCATCAAAGTCGGTCTCTTCTTCACTACTATCAGATTCAGCCATATATTTCTCCATAAACTTCTGCACTTTAGCAAAGTTAGCTTCAGATGTTTAAAATCATTCTGTCAACTCTGAAATCTGTCTTCTCATTGCTTCAATTTCTTCTGAAGATTGAGAAGTAGAAGCACTGGATAACAATACCAACGGATGACACGAGGAAGGTTATACTCCAAGCCCATAAACTCTACGTTTCTTCACACCTCCTGTCACATTTGTCCATATAGAAGTAATATCATTAGCTGATAGTTGAGTTGTGGAACCAGACTTAGTAGTAGGTTGTGATTGACGTCGTTCGTCCAAGTTTTTTTGAAATTGAACCTGAAAGAAATGTATTCTCCATCAGAAAGATAACAAAAGGAGCAACTACGATCCATTCGTTCTCACTGTTCCATATGAGTACCATAGGTCCTCTTGTTTTTGGACAATACAAATGATATAACAAATAAACAACTACACATGACAAAAATCTAGCATACCAGTTGTTTGCTAAGATTAGAAGAAAATACATGGGTAATTATACATTCTAAGATTTGAATAGATGAAGTATAAAGTAAAAGTATGACTCTAAGTGAATAGAAAATACCAGTTGCTCTCTTCTTTGGGATGTTCAATTGATATTATGGATAATTATTCGTTAAAGATATCAAGCAAACTATTTGAGGACTGCATCAAATTTTTACTATTGTGGGTGTTCTTTTGGAGGTCTCAATATTGAGGGATCTGATACTTGGACAATCAGTTCATAGGCTGATAATGAAGTTGGAGTGGGAAGATAATTCATTTATGGGCACTTCACTTCTAGAGGCTTATGCCAAATGTGGAAATAAGAGTGACTCTTGCAAGATTTCTGAGGAGATAAAAAGTAAGGGTCTGGTTCCTTGTAATGCAATGATTAGTGTATTTGTACATAATGAACTCTTTGAAGAGGCTTTCTTGTTATTTAATAAGTCTAGAGAGTCTGGCTTGTTTCCTAATTCAATGACAGTTATAGCGTTGACACGAAGCTGTGTGGCTATGGGATCCAAATGTCTGTATGAATCAGCTCACGCCCTGGATGTTAAGTGTGGTCTTGGGTCTGATATTCAGGTCAATAATTCACTTCTTTTCTTGTATTCAAGTTTGACGGAGTTACCTACTGCTTGGGAGATTTTCGATACAATGGAAGAGAGAGATGTCATCAGTTGGTCAACGATGATGAGCTTACTGGTTCACCTAGAATATGCTTCACATGCTATAATATTTTTTCTATGGTGATTTCAAATAGTCTAGTTGAATTAAACAGGCAAAATTCTAGCAACGTGTTCATGGAAGACGGGCAGATACTAGATACAACTTATAAGGTGGTGACTCAAATGGCTAGGTGACTATGGAAATTAGAGATTGAGAAAAGTTGGAAGGCCAAACATATACCGACAACAACAATAATAACTACGTCTAATGCCAAATAAGTTGAAGTCTGATAAAATAACCTTTCCAATAGACGCTCCGACGTCAAAACCTTATAAATAGTTTAAATAAACAAGTGTTTTATAATGTGATGTCATAAACTAATAAAAACACAATTAGTTTTGTGTAATTTTGAGCAACAATTATAATACAACATCCCTTAACTCTACAAAGAAACAATGGTAAGAGCTAGTAGGGTTAGGTTGAGGTCCCTTGACAATATAGAACATAACTACGCAGTACATATTTCTAACACCAGCATCCTAATAGTGACACCAAGGGACAAATGTAATCTACTTCTAATAGCTAATTCTAATGGCTAGATTCACCTAAATTAGTACTATACTTATTTATTTATTTTTTTAAAAAAATTGTATATATAAACATATCTATACTTATAAAAGATAATAAATTTGCAATTGGATAAATGATATGCACATATAAATTGATCCAAACACGAGCATCCGACTAGAATAATAATGACACCAACTCACCGAGGGACAAACGTAATCTACTTCTGATTACACATTTAAAAATGCATGAATCTACAAAACATTCAGCAATTAGCTTAGATGAGAACATAAAAGTCCTTGAAATTTAGGCTATTTTAGAGTAGAGCTCAATACCAATCAATATAATTAACAAGTGAAGGCAAAAGATCAACCCTCGATATTAGATAAAACTCAGTAATTTCATTGCAGTACCTTGTTTATCATATCAGAGTCACTTAAAAGAATATACGATTACCTCTATAAACACTAGTACAAAATACTAACATAGAGATCTTTTCTAGTTTCCAAAATACTAAAGCAATTTTTCAAAGTAAGTAGACATCAGTCATTAAATAGGGAAAATTCTAGCAACACGTTCATAGAAGACGGACAAATACTGGACATAACTTATAAGGTGGTGGACTAGAAGAGCCAGGTGACTACTATGATCTTGTGAATCAAAATTTTCTAATGATTTGTCATGCTAAAGTTGAAAAATAAAGAGAATGATACCATCGACCAAATTTGAATCTAACAACTAAACAACCAAACAAACATTACCTCAATCTAGTGACCAAACAAGCCAATACATGAACAAGATGAATTCAGCGACCAAACAAGCAAATACGCCGAAAGCATACATACATACATATATATATATATATATATATACACACACACACATACATACATACATAGACTTAGTAGTAATACATACATATATATATATATATATATACACACACACACATACATACATACATTACCCCAATCAATTTTGAACCTTAAGTTGCTTGGCCTTGAACTGCTGAAAAAAGAGAAAGCATAATCTTAAGTTGGAATTAGCAAAAATATACATTACCCCAACCAAATTTGAATCCTAATGAGGAGGAGAGTTTATATTACCTCAATCAAATTAAAATCCTAACAAGGAAAGAGAGTTTATATTACCTCAATCAAATTGAAACCTTAACGAGAAAGAGAGTTTACATTACCTAAATCTCTTCCAACTACGTGAAAACAACAACTAATTAGAGAGTTGAGGGGAACGAAAATGTTTGATTGAGTTGAGGGATATGCGACTAAGAGTTGAGAGACGAAAGTATTCTAATAATTGCAAATATATTATTAGAACTAATTTAATATTATTTAATTTATTTTACAATAGTTTAATTAATTTTAATAATTTTAAAAGAATGTAATATGGATGACTGTAATAGTCGTAATTTAAATGTATCTTTTAATTATTTTCATAAATTTTTGACTATCAAAATTGAAAAATTGATCAATTATTTTATCAACTTTATTCTGCCAAATGTATGAATTCAGTAGTTGAAACATGGTCGGTAAAATTTTTAAAAAATTATAATAACATAAAAATATAATAATACCAATAGTAGTCAAAAAAATATCCTAATTTATGATTATATATTTGTAGTCAGCAATTGTAATCGAAAAACATCTTATTTCTAATAGTGACTCTATTTTTTCTTTACAGATTAATGTTTCTTACATATGATATACCTCACAGAAAAATACTCAATGTATTTTTTTTTCTCTATGGCTCTCTGTGTTGGTGTGTCTAAAACGAGGGGCTGAAGAGCTCTTTTTATAGAGCAAAATTGCTTGCTATCAGTTGACCTTTTTTGACAATTGAAAGGAACGTTGGTGGCCAACCAACTTTATAATTCAACAAAAATAGTAGCTTCTTTTTTGTTGACATGAAGGGCTAAATTGTTGAATTGAAAATAGGGACTAGAATCTACAATAATAGATCTACACAACAAATGTAACAAGGCCTAAATTAATCTAAATTTACTTTGGTCAAAATTAGTTTACAATGGTATCAGAGTCATTAGTTTTGATTTTGCAAATTCAAAGTACATATTGCGTTGATTTTGTTCCAATTAGTTTGTTATACCGAAAAATGATCGTCCCTTTTCGGAAATGAGATTCGATGCTCAATTAATTTAAGCACAAACCAAATTCCTGAATATTCGAAAGAATAGAGTCGCCACCTAATTTTGAGAATAATTAGAAAACCAATAAAAAAAATATTTAAAAAGACTTAACAGAAAAAATCCTTTTAAAATACTTAAGTTTGAAAAAAAAATTAACTAACTTTGAAAAAAATTTGACTAGGCTTGAAAGAGTTTGCTATTTTAGAAAGAATTGATCAAGTTTAAAAAGATTAACTAAATTTAAAAGAATTGACTAAATTTGAAAATGTTGACTAATTTGAAAGAGCTGATTGAATTTAAAAGAATTTGCCGGGGAAATTAACAAAAATGATAGACATATCGAGGAAATTAGTTAGATTAATTACAAAAATAAATAAAATGTTAGAGTTAACACAATACATATCACAAATAAGTTTAAATAAACATAAAATGTAAAATAAAGTAAAGATTGGGCTTGTCAGGCCCCATAACTTATAAGGTGGTGGACTAGAAGAGCCAGGTGACTACTATGATCTTGTGAATCAAAATTTTCTAATGACAACACTCATACAACTAAATCTACATAGCAAAAAGAATTTGGGCTTCTCTGGCCCACTAGAATTCTACCCAGCTGCTACTGCTGCTGCCTGCTAGAAGATGGGCTTTTGGCCCCTTTTCTTGACTGTATATGTGGCTGTATATAGACTATATTTCAATGTATATCAACCTCCTTTTGACCTTCAATCCTGCAACCAGCTTTCCTTTTGAATGAAGAGGCTGACTTGAGGAGAAGGAGGCTTGGGCCTCCGGACCCATCAAAATGCAAATGAGGACAACATTGGGATCGAGTGGACTCCATCGAGTTCACATGATACAAACATAAAAATAATAATTAGCACCCATAAGTGATGAGGCAACAAACAATTCACTAAAGTAGTTCCTAAATTAACATATGACAAATAAACTTAATCGAACGCATTAGTGAAAGTCCAAGAAAAAGGCAAAAATTCATAAGTGCAAAAGTTATCAAAGTCAAGTGAAAGCAGCAAACATTCTAGCTCAAGCTACTGTTATGGCCTAACTCTAACCTCAATTTTATGGTGATACCAATAGTTAACAAGAAAAGGATCAGATGGTTTGCTTCCAGCTGAGTTAACAAAATCGTCATATGTAAACATGTTGATTAATAAGAAAAGAATTAGATGTTGTGCTTCCAAAATTGTCATATGTAAGCATGTTGTTCTTGCCACACGGAGATAGAATAAAGCGAAAATCTTGATAAACAGTAACCAAGCGAACTTGAGTTTAAAATTGGTGTACAATTACGAATGAGGAAAACTTGAAGTGAAGCCACACGCGACGCGGTAGATGAAACGATGTTACTTCGTGGTTAAAAAATATGACGGTGCTCAAATGTACAAACTAAATAATGCTTAACTATCAAACAACAACCATACTCCGAAATTGAAAACAGGAATGAACAAGTCCAAGAAGAAGGCACTCAAGCCATTCAACAGGCTCTTATCTGAACACATCCCTCAGTCATTATTCCCAACATAGCTAACACACCAACACCATATTGAATGGTCATGAGTCATGTGGGCAAAGAGTTGTATTTAATCAATTAAAAAAAGTAAAGGTATTCTGAGATTTTAAACACGAATCGTACTTAAAAGTGAACTAAGGAAGTCATAGGTTGCACTCATCTACATGAAATTTAACCACTTAATACAAGTGGGAGCAACATCTGGGACAAAACTGAGATGGAGATAAAACTCTCAACACACTTTCATAAATTTAAAAACCAGTTGAACAGGAAACACTTAAGTACATACCAGAGATGAAAACTTAAAATTAAAAAAATTAAAAAAACTGATGAAACATTAAAAATATCATTCGAATGGGAAAATTTGAAATCAGCTCAAGCATAAGTACAACAATCTCAAGACAGAATAAACACAACTAGACGTCGATGCAACATGTTAATTTCGTCCATGGTTACATATTCACATCCGAACAGAATAAAATAAAAAAAAAAGACTAAGATTATTGTCTTTCTGGGAGCAATGACCTGGGATGACGATGAGCTTGATGAAGCTTCTCCACCACCAAACTTGAATACCCGTCAACCTCCACAAAGAATCCTCAATTTCAAGACTTTTAAGATCAAACGAGTTTTTGGAAATCAAGGATGGCTATGAGAAATTGAGTGAGTTTTTTTTAGGGTTTTCTACTTCTCTATCGCCGCCCCCTTAAATAGAAGATGAAAATAGTATATATAGATTGAAAATTAGGGTGAAGAATCGTGAGGAAAATGGGTAGATTCGATAAAAAGGGGCATGCGTGAGGGACAATGGATCGTGTGGGGCGCGGTTTGTCGGCTTTGACAGAGGGAATGAGGGGTGGGTTGTTGGTTTTGGCTTTTTGGTGTTGTTGGTTTTCTGGATTTGGTTTTTTTAATTTTCTTTCTATTTTTTTGGGTTTTGAAATAAGAAGAAGAAAGGTAGTGGGAAAGAGGGTCTTGTGGGAGAGAAAAAGGGAGAGTGGGAAAGGGGATCTTGTGGAATAAAAAATTAGAAAAGTAGAAAAGTAAAGGAAGTGGGGCGCGTGGGCCCCTCTATGCGTGGAATAAATTAATATTTTATTATTATTATTATTATTATTATTTTCAAAAATGAGATAAATATTTTAAATCGTTAAAATTAAAGAAACTCGATAATTCATAACGTAGAGGGTAAAAATTCGGTGTCAACAGTTGTCCTTTTCTTTTGATATGATCGATGAAAGAGATCGTGGACAAAGAAACTTGACTTACCTAATTTTTAGCCGATCACATCTTTTGAAAAGCTTTTGGTGCGGACTTTGAGGAATTATGGCCGGACTCTGGTTCTAGGTTTCCTACATATCTCAGGTTACATGAGAATTCAGACCACTTGCAGTTCAAAACGTTTGACTTTGCGCACAATTTTGAAGGAATTCAAAAGCAATCCTAATATCAAATTGTGGAGAAATTAGAAATCTCGAGAATGAGATTTGAAAAGACAGTGTTGGAACGCAATCGAGTTTTCAAAATTGAGCCCGCCTACATATCCTGGGACTCACGAATCAGGCTACATGTAGTTCGACTCTATCGCTTGAAGAAGAAATCTCTTATTCTGAGATGACCTCTAGTCAGGAGGGGTGACAAACAAATTAAATAATGAAAAAGAGGCTTGTAACCTCTTAATCATAAATGTGACATGCTTCACATCCATAATTAAGAACTTACACGGACATAATTTTTAGAACTTTTGGTACATTGTCACTCGGATTGGAAGATTGCCTCCGGTGAGAGAAGATTACTTAGATGAGAAACTGAAAACTAGCAGACTTACAAAAATTTCCACATGCCTTATGATAGGGGTGTGGTTGGATTGTGGTGGTAGTTGCTTCCTAGCTCGCGTTCGCCAGTTTAGGTGTTGTCACGGACTGACAACTTATCATAACCACCTTGAGAATTTTTGAGATAGCTCGCGTTCGAAAGGTTTTGACGCCCCCTTTTTAGACTGTGTCCCAGTTCGCTTCTAAGGAAAAGTTTCACATTATGCTGCATCCTACTTGATGACATCCACACCTATGGCTTGTTTTGAGAATTCACCCTTTCGGATGCTCTCGATAGGACTGAAACCAAATGTTAATAAAATGATAATTTGAATTAGAGTTGACGTCTCTTACCATATTTGACATGTATTCTTCTCTTCGCTGTGATAAGTAATGAATCAATATGGTGCTTAGGGTGCAACTGAAAAATAGGATGGTGCTCTGGGCGCAATTGAAAATAAAAATGCGCTCTGGATGCAACTGGAAAATAGAATGGCGCTCTGCGCGCAACTGGAAAGTAAAATAGCGCTCTGGGTGCAACTTGGAAAATAAAGGGCGCTCTGGGAGTAACTGAAAAATAAAAGGCGCTCTGGGTGCAAGTAGAAAATAAAGGGCGCTCCGGGCGTAATCTGGATAATAAAAGACGCTCTGGACGCAACTGGAAAATAAAAGGCGCTTTGGGCGCAACTGGAAGATAAAAGGCGCTCCGGGCGCAACTGGAAGATAAAAGGGCGCTTTGGGCGCAACTAGAAGATAAAAGGCGCCATGGGCGTAACTGGAAGATAAAAGGGCGCTTCGGGGGCAACTGAAAGATAAAAGGGTGCTCCGGGGGCAACTAGAAAATAAATGGACGCTCTGGGCGCGACTGAAAAATAAAAGGCGTTCTGGGCGCTATTGGAAAATAAAAGGGCGCTCTGGGCATGACTGGAATAAAAGGGCACTCTGGGCACGACTGAAAAATAAAAGAGCGCTCTGGGCGCGACTAGAATAAAAGGGCGCTCTGGGCATGACTGGATTAAAAGGCGCTCCGGGCGCAACTGGAAAATAAAAGGGCACTTTGGGCGCAACTGGAATAAAAGGGTGCTCCGGACGCGACTGGAAAATAAAAGGGGCTCTGGGCGCGACTGAAAAATAAAAAGGCGCTCTGGGTGCATCTAGAAAAAAAGAGCGCTCTGGGTGCAACTAGACAATAAAAGGGCGCTCTGGGCGTGACTGGAATAAAGGGCGCTCTAGGCGCTATTGAAAAATAAAAGGGTGCTCTGGGCTCGACTGGGATAAAAGAATATTCCGGGCACGACTGAAAAATAAAAGGGCGCTCTGGGCGCAACTGAAAAATAAAGGGGCGTTCTAGGCGCAATTGAAAAATAAAGGGGCGCTCTGGGCGCAACTGAAAAATAAAATAACCTCTATCCATGATGCCTGGCGAGATGAGTTGCTGGGGATTCGAGTGAGGCGGAACCTTTTATGCCTCGGTTGTTGTCATGTAGATAAGACCTACAAAAAATTTCTCTGTATTCACAGGAAATTTCTTTAGTTTCAAAGTGAATTGATCTGTGTTGATTCTTCGATTGTCTGCTCTTCATCTCGTCCTCTGGTGAGTTGCTTTGATCTCCCGCCTCTTTCTAGATAAAAGGTAGAAAAATATACATTAAACATTTAACACGAGAGCAAATCATTAGAATAAAAAAACATTTTTTTCTTTTTTTTGAGAAAAATCATTGCCAATTGTCATGTCACGCAAAGCTTAGATGAACATTTTTGGCTTTTGTCATAGATTCCTTGACGTGTCGTGGTTGTCTTTGAATTCTTGATTAGACTGAGAATCCTTGAGGCGACTTTCAGACTTGTAACGATACTTAGCAAAATTTTAAGGGTAACCTCAAATTTTTTGTCCCAGTTTAGGTGTTGTCACGGACTGACAACTTATCATAACCACCTTGAGAATTTTTGAGATTCTCAAAAATTCTGTCCCAGTTGAAGTGTTACCAAGCTCTG
>DF360963.1:27121-56288 GCA_000787875.1 Solanum virginianum | reverse complement strand
GTACATTATCTTGTACTGAAGTCCCTTACGGGGGACCTGCATTTCATGCTGTAGGCACAGGTGCTAGTAGATCTCTCCAGTAGGAGTACAAGGTATCCAGCTTTTGTCACCAAGTTCCAAGTTACTTCGGGGCTTTGTATGTCTAGGGTTTATGTTAATGGGATTTGGGGCGTGACATATATATCTCAAAATTTATGCATGTTATAGAAAATACGACTTCATATTTTTGATTAGGGGCCAAAATTGAATGGGAAATGGGTATCACCCCGATTTTGGAGGACTTATAGTGAAAAATAAATTTTGCAAATTTTTGTAAAATAGTATCTGTATTGGATCAGTGTTATTTTGCCCCCTGTGTTGGTTCCACATCACAGACCACACGAATTTCTAGGCCACAAAGTGCCTGGGGCGTGGATCAGTGTTATTTTGCCCCCTATGTTGGGTCTACGTCGCAAACCACACGTGAACTTGTACATTTTTTCCCTAACTTTCTATTTCAGCCCAAGGGCCATATGGTCATAGCCCCATGCCCACTTATGTGTGAAAACACCTATAGTTAGCCATATTTCAACTCTATATCACTCAAGACCCTCTCAAAACCCTCTCAAAACCCTCTCTAATACTTCACCAAATATTTCATCCAAATTCAAGTGTCTCAAGCATAATTCTGCACCTCAAGAACTCCATTCAAGCTTCAAGTTTCCTTGAAGTCTACATCAAGAAAACCCAAGCTTAAGGTATATGGGTTTCATCCATTGGGTCCTTTCACCCAGGGAGCCCAGTCTCCCTTTTTATCAAAATTGCATGTTCCCAAGTTTTATCTTTTATGGGTATCTTTGATTATGGATTTTGATTACAAATTATGTTGGGGTTTTATGAAAATTGAATATGCATGTTTATCTATTTCAAGCTTATACTATGAATTGGTTTTGTCTATTGAGACTATGCATGTTTTGAGCTATGAAACTACGATCTATTATGAGATATGAGGATGGATTTTAAGGTATCTTACATGAGAGTTTTACTATATGTTGGTGTATTGATTTACATTGTGTTTTCTCACATTATTTCACTTTTGAATTACATGATTTTGAACTAGCATTTCATACCCTCCAAGTGTTTGATAAAATGTCTTGACAGGGATTATCAAGTTATTGATGAACTACTACATGATTTATAAGTCAAGTGGCTTTATGATGATTAAGATATTGTATATATGTATTGAATTCATGAAAAGTATCTATAGTGTTGCATGTTGACCACAACTTGTTAGGGGGTAACGTGCACACGCTACCATATTGAGGAGTAGATACCTTGACAACCTTATTGGGGGTGACATACCTATACTACCATATTGAGGGGTAGATACCTCGACCACCTTGTTGGGGGGGGACATTCTCATACTACCATGTTGAGGGGTAGATACCTCGACCACTCATCGAGGAGGTGACATGCCATGAATTCCAAGTAATAATTTGCTTGTTCTATGATTATGGTCTCTTCCCACATTTGTATTATGTTCTCTACAACTTATATGATTTACAAGCATATTTGACTTAAAGCATTGATCATGCATGCCATATTGATATTATACTTATCCATTTCATATGATTATGCATTTTGACTATATTGGCTTATGTGTGGTTGCATTGCATCCTACATACTTAGTATATTAAAACGTACTAATACATACTCGATGCCTACATGATTTTATCATACAGGAATCGGAGCACCTCTTGATCATGCTCCACATTGCTAGTTTTGGCATTTTGGAAGATAAGCTTTGGTGAGTCGTCAAATCTTGGGAATCTAGCTTCGCTACTATTACTATTTGATTTCTCATATGTTGAATACTTGATAATATAAGGGTGAGCCCAGAAAGTGTATGGGCCCCACTATATTCTATGTTGGAGGTGTTGTTGGAACAGTTAATGTACATATACTTAAGCTTTGACTCTTTTATGCTTTAAAAATATGAGACTTCCCTTACTCCCACTTCTCTTAATTGTATCTCTTGTTGTTGTTTATTTACTTCCCCGACTAAGGATGTATGAATGATATATTAAGAGGCTTGATTGGGGTCCCTTCGGGTTCCCATTCGTCGTGTAACATATAGTCCTTAGGCTTGAGTTGCAAAAAATATAGTATCAGAGCACTAGGTTGCTAATGGTCTTCGAAACTGAACACATCATGTCGATTAGAGTCTTATTCATAGTTGTAAAGCATGCAAAAATTATGAATGGGAGGCTATGAGGCATTTTAGAAAATGTTTCACTTCTTCATGATCTATGTCTTGCGATAAGGCTAAGTCCCCTAGTCTTATTACTGATCTCTAACCAATACATTTCAGAACATGTATCAAGCTACTTAGAATGGTGGGCAAGGCGGTGACCATCTCTCACTTGGGGGTCAACTTCCCAACGGGGATATGTCGAATACGGAGGTTTGTAATGCTCTATGGCTATTGGCCATGGCTATAACCGCTCAACTCAATCAATAATTGGGTGCTCCTGAGAATTTGAGGGATAAGAGTCTAAGGCTAAGAGGGACCGAGTTGGTGGTGCCTCATCTTATACTGGTCTACCAGTTCCCAAGAACAAGAACAAACTTGATCCCTTTTATCATTTGTCAAGGGTGTGGCAAGAAACATCAAGGGCAGTGTTTGGCAGAAATTGAGGGTTGTTTAGAGTATGGCGCTGTTGGGCATATGATGATGGAATGTCTGTGGCCTCAAAGGAAGGGAGAAGAAGGATCCAAATTGATAGTGGCAATGTGGGGATGATTCGCCTTACGTGCCTAAAGTGTGGGAGAAATCATAGTAACACATGTTGGAGGAACACAGATACGTGCTTTCAGTGTGGCAATATGGGCCACAAGATTCCCAGTTGTCCATATGTTCAAGGGAAATGAGTTTTTTGATGTCTTTCCTGATGAGCTTTCGATGTTCCTCCTGAAAGGGAAATAGACTTTGTCATAGACATTCTTCTTGATACTTAACCCATTTTAATTTCCCCTTTATCGTATGGCCCCGACGAAGTTGAAGGAGTTGAAGAAATAATTGAGGGAATTATTGGAGAAGGGTTTTATAAGGCCTAGTAAGTCACTTTAGGGTGCACCTGTCTTGTTTGTGAAGAAAAAGAATGGTTCTTTTAGAATGTGCATTGATTATCAACAAGTTAATAAAGTCACCTTAAAGAACAAGTACCCTCTACCAAGGATTGATGACCTTTTTAATTAATTTGAAAGGGCTAGTCACTTCTCTAAGATTGATCCTTGGTCTGGGTATAACCAACTGAAAGTGAGGGAGTGTGACATTCCCAAGACGGCCTTCTGGACTAGGTATGGGCATTTTGAGTTTTTGGTTATGTCCTTTGGGTTGACTAATACACTGGCTATATTTATGGATTTTATGAATAGGGTCTTTAAGCCCTACCTTGACTTGGTTGTGGTGGTTTTTATTGATGATATCTTGATCTATTTAGATAGTGTCGAGGAACAAGTGTATCACTTGAGAGTGGTATGGCATATCTTGAGGGAGGAGAGATTGTATGCCAAATATGAGAAATGTGAGTTTTGGTTGAAAGAGGTCACTTTTTTAGGGCATGTGGTGTCGGTTGATGGCATTAAGGTGGATCCTAAGAAGGCGGAAGTGATTAGAAATTGGCCTAGACCTTTGACGCCATTGGACATTAGAAGATTATTGGGCTTGGTGGGTTATTACCAGAGGTTTGTAAATGGTTTTTCTTCTATTGCTTCTCCTATGACTATGTTGACACAAAAGAAGGCAAAATTTGTGAGGACCAATGAGTGTGAAAAGAGTTTCCAAAATTTGAAAGATAAGCTTGTTTCCGCTCCTATCTTGTCTCAATCAGAATGGTTGGAAGGGTTTGTTGCGTATTGTGATGCCATAAGAATTGGTTTGGGGTGTGTTTTGATGCAAAGTGGTAAGGTGATAGCGTATTCCTATAGACAACTTAAGGTGCATAAGAAGAATTATCCCACCCATGATCTTGAATTGGCGGCCATGGTATTTACTTTGAAATTGGTGACAATACTTATATGGGTTTCATGTTGATGTGTTTACAAACCATAAGAGTCTCCAATATGTGTTCACCCGAAACGATCTTAACTTGAGATAAAGAAGGTAGTTAGAGCTCTTTCAAGATTATTATACAAGTGTGCATTATAACCCTGGCAAGCTAATGTTGTGATCGATGCTCTAAGTAGGGTGTCTATGGGTAGTCTAGCTTATGTTGATTATGGTGGCAAAGAGGTGGCTAGAGAGGTTTATTAGTTGGCAAGCTTAGGGGTTAGGTTGGATGAGGTTGATAATGGTGGTGTAGTAATTGTTGATGGTTCTAAATCTTCTTGATTGAGAAGGTAAGAAGATCTTGACCCCGCCTTGCTAGAGTTGAAGGTCGTGGTGAAAGATGGTAAAGTGGAGGTTTTCTCCCAAAGGGGAGATGGTGCCCTTAGGTACGAAGGTACATTGTGTGTGGCAAATATGGATGATTTAAAGAAATTGGTCTTGAAAAAAACTTGTAATTCGTCCTATTCCATTCTCCCTAATTCTACAAAGATGTATAGAGACTTGAGGGATGTGTATTGGTGGGGTGGTATGAAGGGAGACATTGCCAAGTTCATATCTGGATGTCACAATTGCCAACAAGTGAAAGCCGAATATCAAACACCGGGTGGACTAGCTCAAGATATAGAGATTTCTACTTGAAATTGGGAAGAAATCAACATGAATTTTGTGGTTGGGTTGCCTAAGACTAGAAAACATTTTGATTCTATTTGTGTTGTATAGAATGACAAAGTTGGCTCACTTCTTACCAGTTAAAACTACTTATCATGCCAAAGATTATGCCATGTTGTATATACTTGAGTTTGTTAGATTGCATGAGGTGCCCTTGTCTATTATTTCAGATCATGGTCCACAATTCACTTCTCACTTTTGGAGGTCCTTCCAAAGAGGTCTTGGTACAAAGGTTAAGCGTAGCACCACCTTTCATCCTCAAATGGATGGTCAAACTGAGAGGGCTATCCAAACCATTGAGGATATGCTTAGATCTTGTGCTTTGGAGTTTAAGGGTAGTTGGGATGAACATCATCCACTCATTGAGTTTGCTTACAATAATAGCTACCACTCAAGCATTGGTATGGCTCCTTTTGAAGCTCTTTATGGTAGATGTTGTAGATCCCTGGTTGGGTGGTTTAAAGTGGGGAAAAGGCTTTGCTAGGTCCTTATTTGGTCATTGAAGCCTTGGAGTTGTAGATCCCTGGTTGGATGGTTTGAAGTGGCGAAAATGTCTATGCTAGGTCTGGATTTTGTCATGGAAACCTTGGAGAAGGTGAGGTTGATTAGGGAGAGATTACGAATAACCCAAAGTAGACAAAATTCCTATTCCAATGTGAGGAGAAGAGATTTTGAGTTCAATGTTGGTGATTGGATTTACTTGAAAGTCTCACCTATGAAGGGTGTGGTCCGATTTGGCAAGAAGGCGAAGTTAAGCCCAAGGTTAATGGGTCCTTATTGAGTTTTGGGAAGGATTTTGGTAAGGTTGCATTTGAGTTGGAGTTGCCTATGGAGACGCATATGGTTCATCCTATCTTGGATGTATCCATATTGAGAAAGTATGTAGGTGACCCTAATGTTGTAGTGTCTTTGGATTTTATGGGTGTTATAGAAGATAATTTGACTTATGAGGAGGTCCTAGTGGAGATTTATGATGGACAAGTGATGAAGTTGAGAAACAAAGATGTAGCTTCCGTCAAGGTCCATTGGAGGAACCAAGAAGTTGAAAGTGCCACATGGTAAGCCAAAGCAGACATAAGAAAGCGATATCTATATCCCTTCCACTCTATTGAAGCCTAAAGTACTAATTTAAGTCCACCCTAATATGATTTGAAGTCTTAAATTTCAACCCTTATTCCATTTTGCATGCATTCATGATCATGGTCGGGATGAAATCTTCATGATTTTTTCTCTTATGTATGTTTCTTTGACATTCAAGGACTAATGTTGTCACGACCCAAGCCTAGGGCCTAGATGTGACATGGTGAATGGGAACCAGAAGGCACCCAAACAAGCCTCTTAGCATATCATTAAACATCCTTGGTCGTCGAAGCAAAGTAAACAATAACAAGAATATAAATAAGGGAAACAGGGACTAAGGGAAGTCTTGATATTTATAAAGCATAAAAGAGTCAAAGCTCAAAGCATAAATACATCAATTGTTTCAACAACCCCTCTAAAGAAACAGGGACTAAGGGAAGTCTTGATATTTATAAAGCATAAAAGAGTCAAAGCTCAAAGCATAAATACATCAATTGTTTCAACAACACCTCTAAACATAGATTGGAACGGGGCCCAAGACACTCTCCGGGCTCACCCTCATAATGTCATATGTTCAACATCAAAGTCTTAGAAATAGCAAGAGAAAGTAGATAGCGTCCCCGAACTTGAGGACTCACCAAGCTATTCTTCGAATAATCTCACTTGCCACGTGGAGGATAATCAAGAGAAGCTCCAGTCCTAACATGGTGATATCATGTAGGCAAAAGTATACGTTAGTATGTTTGAATGTACTAAGTATGTAGGATGCAATGCAATAAGATATAAGCCAACAAACAAAATGCATAGTAATAGGCAATAGATGAGCATAATCTCAATATGGCATGCATGATCAATGCTTGAAGTAAAACATGCTTGTAAATCATTCAACTTGCATAAAATATAATACATGGGTGGGAAGAGACCTCAACCGACATAGAATAAGACTAAGCAAGGTACAACTTTGAGTCCCTATGATTACCCCTCACTGATAAAGAGGTGGTCTACTTGCCAAGGTAAACCATACTTCATCTTACAGGAGTCGGTCCCATTTCAAAGAAGTAACCTTCCTTACATGAGCCTGTTCCAATTCAGAAAGTATAAAATAAGAAACTCCACCTTACGGGAGCCCATATCATTTCGGGAGGAATTTCAAGAGAAAGTGCACTAAATAGATCAATATGTATAGAAAAGGTATAACATAATCCTATGTTGGCACATAGTTCAATGAAGGAGAGCAAACTCTCCATTTATCGGTGCTAAGTCTAATCCTGCAGAATACTTATAATAATCATACTTTATCAATTCACAATAAACATGGAATCATCACATGAGTAGATCTTAAACACACTTGACCTCTAGTGGTGAGCCTAACATGAAACATGAGAATACATCATCATCAAACATTACCCTTGCATTAACATCAATGGCTCATAAGAGGTAATATCTTGAAAATAGGATTTAACTTCATACTTGCAGAATCATAGATAGTTTCATGAATTCATAACAAACTTGATAGCCCATATTCATCATGAACTCAGTTGACTTATAAATAATGTAATTAACTTGAGAATTCTTGACTTGACATTTTATCAAACACTTGGTGGGTGTGTAATGCTTGTTCAAAATTATGCAATTCAACAATAAAATCATGTGAGAAAACTCAATGCAAATCAACCCACCAATATATTGCAAAACCCTCATGTGAGATACCTTGAAATCCATCATCAAATCTCATAATAGATCATAGTCTCATAGCTCAAATATACATAGTCTCAATAGATAAAACCAACTCATAATATATGTTTAAGATAGATAGACATGCATATTTAATCAATATTTCTTAAAACCCCAACATATTTCATGCTTATAATGCATAATAAAAGATACTCATAGATAATACAACTTGAAAACATGCAATTTTCATAAGATAGGAACATTGAGCACCATGGGTAAAAAAAGGACCCAATGGTTGAAGCCCACATACCTTAAACTTGGGTTTTCTTAGTGTAGACGTGAAGGAGGCTCAAAGCTTGAATGGAGTTCTTGAGATCCGAAATTAAGCTTGAGACACTTGAATTTGGATGAAATATTTGGTTAAGTCTTGGAGAGGTTTTTGAGAGGGTCTTGAGTAATATAGAATTGAAGAATGAAGTATAGGTGTTTTTATCCATCATGAGAATAGAGCTATGACCCCAAGGCCCTTGGACTGAAATAAGATACTAAGGAAAAGAAATGTACATCTCTACGATCTTGGCGTTCCCGCCTAGGGCGTGGATTGTCTCTGAAATCATAAATTTGTGAAAATTATTTTTCACTATGGGTCCTTTTAAATTGGGGTTATACCCATTTCCCACTAAATGTTTCCCCTAATCAGGAATATGAACTGGAATTTGATATCACACACAAATTTTGAGCTATATGAAAATTATGATTATGCTATTTTCGAGGCACATTTTCGGGCATTTTTGGGGCATTTCAATGTCTCTCCCTTGGAAACGTTTGTCCCCGAATGTCAAAGAAATGTACATAAGAGATTAATCATGAAGAACTCAGCCCAACATGAATGTAACAAACTCATTTAAGCACCATTTTGAAAAATCTCAACATGAATGTCAAAAATCACCATAAACTTGTCAACATAAACATAAATATATACAAAATGACATAAAGGCTGAAACTTAAGACTTGAAATCATATAAAGGACACAAATTAGTACCTTAGACTTGAGAAAGATGGAAAAAATAGGGATATCACTTTCTCATGTCCACCTTGGCTTCCCATGTGGCACTTTTAACTTGTTGGTTTCTCCAAAGAACATTGACGGAAGCAACATATTTGTTTCTCAACCTCTTAACTTGTCTATCCAATATTTCCACTAGGCCCTCCTCATAAGTTAAATTATCTTCTACAGCACCCACTATATCCAAAGGCACTATAGCATTAGGGTCACCTATACACTTTCTCAACATGGACACATGGAAGACCGAATGAACCATGTCCATCTGCAAAGGCAACTCCAACTCATATGCAAACTTACCAATCCTCCTCAAAACTCTATAAGGACCCACAAACCTTGCACTTAATTTCCTATTCTAGACAAATCAAACCACACTCTTAATAGGTGAGACTTTTAAGTAAATCCAATCACCAACATTAAATTTAAGATCTCTTTTCCTCACATTAGAGTAGGACTTTTGTCTACTTTTGGCTATTTTCAATCTCTCTCTAATCAACCTCACCTTCTCCAAGGTTTCCACAACCAAATCCAGACCTAATAAAGTTATCTCCACCTCAAACCATCCAACCGGGGACCTACAATGCCTATCATAAAGAGCCTTAGAAGGGGTCATACTAATGCTTAGGTGATAACTATTGTTGTAAGCAAATTCAACGAGTGGTGAAGATGTTCATCCCAAATACCCTTAAATTCCAAAACATAAGCTCTAAGCATATCCTTAAGGGTTCTGATAGTTCTCTTAGGTTGGCCATTCATTTGAGGGTGAAAGGCCATACAAATCTTTACCTTAGTACCAAGACCCCTTTGAATGGACCTCCAAAAGTGAGAAGTGAATTGAGCACCATGAACCAAAATTATAGACAAAGGCACCCCATTAAATCTAACCAACTCATGTATATATAACTTAGCATAATCTTCGGTACCATAAGTAGTCTTGACCAATAGGAAGTGAGCCGACTTTGTCATTCTATCCACAACAACCAAATAGAATCAAAATGTCTACTAGTCTTAGGCAACCCAACTGCAAAATCCATGTTGATTTTACCAAACTCTATTGCTCCTTCTTCTAGGCCTTATAAATCCCTTCTCCAACAAATCTCTCAATTGCTCCTTCAACTTCATTGGGGCCATATGGTAAAAAGGAATAGAAATGGGTTAGGTGTCGAGAAGAAGGTCTATACCAAACTCTATTTCCCTTTCGGGAGGAACACATGAAGCTCAATAGGAAAGACATCAAAAAACTCATTAACCATCAAAATCGACTCTATAGGAAGGACTTTGGACTCAACATCCCTAACCCTTACATGTTGATAGAGGCACCTATTAGAAATCAACTTCTGGGCTTTAAGACAAGAAATGAATCTACCCTTGACCACCATCTCACAGCTTTCCTATTCAAGGATGGGTTCATTAGGGAATTGGAATTTAACCCTACGGGTTCAACAATCAATAGAAGCATAAAATGCATGCAACCAATCCATCCCAAGAATGACATTAAAATCTACCATACCTAATTCAACAAAATCACAAGGTAAGATTTTATGCAAAATGGACACAGGGAAATTTCTGTAGACTCTTCTAGCAACAGGAAATTACTAATGGGGGTAGAAACTTCATAAGGTTTACACAATAATTCAGGACTAACATGAAGCTTTTTGGCAACAAAAGGAGTAATAAAAGAATGAGGGGCACTCGGGTATATCAATGCATACACATCAAAACAAAAAACCTTTAACATACCGGTGATGACATCAGGCATCTCATCAACCCCTTATCTTCCTTGAAGAGTATAGAATCTATTTTTCCTTGGTGTACCCTGTTGTTGGACTCCTCTTTGCCTTTGATCCATATTTGCACCTTGGCCTTATGGATGACCATCTCCACCTTTGGGTTAAGCGTGAGGAAAATCAATAACCTTGTGGCCAAATTCACCATAACCAAAGCTAGCATTTGAATTTCTCAAACAAGGACAACTATGATTCTTTTCACACCTTTGAAATCTAGGCTTTACCATTTCTCCATTGCCACCTTGGAACCTTTGATTAGGCACCCTATCATTGGCAAACCACTTGTTGGAAGCTTTGACTAACTCTTGGCCTTGGAACTTATGGCCTTGAGGAAATCATCCTCCTGTAGAACCTTAGAACCTACCATCAAATTGAGCCCTCTTGGGCTTACCATCCCTTCTCTTTCTAAATATTTCCCCTTCAAGTTAGTCGGCATATGTCATGAGGCGGGACAAGTCCATATCACCTATAGTATTATGATACGACACTCCTTACTCACCAAGTTAGATACACCTGACACATATTTGTTCATCCTTGAACTTGGCTCGGCAACAAATTATGGGACATACTTGGAGAGTTGGTTAAACTTGAGGGAATATTCCCTCACACTTATAGACTCTTGCTTTAGATTCATAAATTCCATCATCTTTGCCTCCCTTAGCTCAATAGGGAAGAATAGGTTGAGAAATACCATTTTGACTTCCTCCCAAGGGATAGCATCACCATGCCCCTTCTGCATCTTCCATTGAGTGAACCGTATTTGAGCCACCCCTTTGAGTTGGTAGGCCACCAACTACATCTTTTCCTCTGAATTAACCCTCATAATTGGGAAAGATGGTAGCCCATCCTATTTCGAAAAGGATTCATGAGAAACTTCACCTTAAGGGAGCCCATCCAAATTGGGAAAGAATTTCAAGAGAAAGTGCACTAAATGGATCGACTAGTATAACAAGGGTAAAACATAATCATATGTTGGCACAGAGTTCAAGGAAGGAGAGCAAGCCCTCCATCCATCGGTGCTAAGTCCAATCCCACGAAATACTTATAAGAATCATACTTTAATAACATGCAATAAACATGGAATCATGACATGAGTAGCTCTTAAACATACTTGACCTCTAATGGTGAGCCTAACTTGAAATATTCTCTCATCATAAATATTACCTTTGCATTAACATCAAAGGCTCACAAGAGGTAAAATCTTGTAAATTGGGCGTAACTTCATACTTGCATAGTCATAGATTGTTTCATCAATTCATAACATACTTGATAGCCCACATTCATCATGAAGTCATTTGACTTATAAAACATGTAATTAACTTGAGAATTCTTGACTTGATATTTTATCAAACACTTGGTGGGTGTGTAATGCTTGTTCAAAATCATGCAATTCAAGAGTGAAATCATGTTAGAAAACTCAATGTAAATCAAACCACCAACATATTGCAAAACCCTCATGTGAGATACCTTGAAATCCATCATCAAATTCTCATAATAGATCATAGTTTCATAGCTTAAAACATACATAGTCTCAATAGACAAAACTAACACATAGTATATGCTTGAGATAGATAGATATGCATATTTAATCAATATTTTATAAAAATCCAACATATTTTATGCTTGTATCCATAATAAAAGATACCCATAGATAATACAACATGAAAATATGCAATTTATATAAGATAGGAAGACTGGGCACCATGGGTAAAAGGATCCAATGATTAAAGCCCATATACCTTAAACTTGGGTTTTCTTGGTGTAGACATGAAAGAGGGTTGAAGCTTTAATGGAGTGCTTGAGATCCAGAATTAAGCTTGAGACACTGGAATTTGGATGTAATAATTAGCTAAGTCTTGCAGAGGTTTTTGAGAGGGTCTTTAGTGATATAGAGTTGAAAAATGGCTAAATATAGGTGTTTTTATGCATAAGTGAGCATGAGGATATGACTCCAAGGCCCTTGGACCGAAATAAGAAACTATGGAAAAAATGTATATCCTCTTGCCCCTAGTGCCTCGCACCCACGGCGCGGATCATCACTGGAAATCGTAAATTTATGAAAATTATTTTTTACTATGAGTCCTCTAAATTTAGGGTTATACCCATCTCGCACCCAATTTTGTCCCCTGATCAGGAATATAAAGTCGAATTTTTGATATCACGCACGAATATTGGGATATATGAAAATTATGATTACAGAAATTTTTTAGGCACATTTTCTTGCAATTTTGAGTCGTTTCAAATGATCCCAAGTGGGAGATATTGAAACACCCCAAAACACCCAAAAATATGCTTCGAAAATGCCCATAATCAGAATTTCCATGTATCTAAAAATCTGAGTGTGTTATCAAAAATTCGACATCATATTCTTGATCATGGGGCAAAATTGAGTGGGTAATTAGTATAACCCTAATTTCAAAGGACCCGTAGTGAAAAATAATTTTTACAAATTTTTGCAAAACAATGCTTATCCGTGTGCAAGCCACGACGCAGCATGCATCAGTGTTAATTGGGTCCATGTTGCGAACCAGACGTGAACTAGTACAGTTTTTTTGTTGAATTTCTATTTCATCCCAAGGTCCTTGGTGTCACAGCCCCATGCCCACTTATGTGTGAAACACACATGCTTAGACATATTTCAACTTTACATAACTCAAGACCCTCTCAAAACCCTCGCTATCACTTAACCAAATATTTCATTCAAATTCAAGTGTTTCATGCATAATTCTGGATCTCAAGAACTCCATTCATGCTTCAAGTCTACATCAAAAAAACGCAAGCTTAAGGTAATCCATTGGGTCCTTTCATCCATGGAGCCCAATCTCCCTTTTTATGAAAATTGCATGTTCCCAAGTTGTATCTTCTATGGTATCTTTTATTATGGATTTTGATTACAAATTATGTTGGGGGTTTATGAAATGTTGGTTGAGACTTTGCATGTTTTGAGCTATGAGACTATGATCTATTATGACATTTGAGGATGGATTTCAAAATATCTTACATGAGGATTTTACTATATGTTGGTAGGTGGATTTACGTTTAGTTTTTTCATATGATTTCACTCTTGAATTGCATGATTTTAAACTAGCATTGCACACCCACTAAGTATTTAATAAAATGTGTTGATAAGGATTCTCAAGTTATTGATGAACTACTACATGGTTAATAAGTCAAGTATATATGTATTAAATTCATGAAAAGTATCTATAGTATTGCAAGTTGACCATACTTTATTAGGGGGTAACATGCCTATACTACCACATTGAGGAGCAGATACCTCAACAACCTTGTTGGGGGTGACATGCCCATACTACCACGTTGAGGGGTAGATACCTCGACCACCTTGTTGGGAGATGACATGCCCATACTACCATGTTGAGGGGTAGATACCTCAACCACTTTGTTAGGGGGTGACATGCCCATATTACTACGTTGAGGGGTAGATACCTCAACCACCAGGGTGACATGCCCATATTACCATATTGAGGGGTAGATACGTCGACCACTTTGTTTGGGGGTAACATGCCCATATTACCATGTTGAGGGGTAGTTACCTCGACCACCTCACTGAGGCGGTGACATGCCATGAATTTCAAGTAATAGTTTGCTTGGTCTTTGATCATTGTCTCTTCCCACACATGTTTTATGTTGTTTACAAGTTATATGATTTACAAATATGTTTTGCTTCAAGCATTGATTGTGCATGCCATATTGATATTATACTTATCCATTGCTTGTGATTATGCATTTTGACAAACATGTTTTAACTCAAGCATTATCATGTATGCCATATTGATGTTATACTTTTCCTTGCTTATGATTTTGTATTTTCACTATATTAGCTAATGCACATTCCATGCCTACATGATGTTACTATGTAGGAACCGAAGCACCTCTTGATCATCCTCCATGTGGCTAGTTTTTGCATTTCGTAAGATAAGCTTTGGTGAGTCCTCTAGTCCAGGGACACTAGCTATGCTACTCTTACTATTTGTTGTCTCTTATGTTGAGCACTTGATACTATAAGGGTAAGCCCAGAAAGTGTCTTGCCCCCCCTCCAATCTATGTTAGAGGTGTTGTTGGACTAATTTATGTACTTATACTTAAGTTTTGACTCATTTATGCTTTATAAATATCAAGACTTCCCTTAGTCCCACTTCCCCTGTTTGTATCTCTTGTTATTATTTATTTTGCTTCTATGACTAAAGATGTGTGAATGATATGGTAAGAGGCTTGATTGGAGTCCCTTCAGGTTCCTATTCATTGTGTTATGTGTAGGCCCTAGGCTTGGGTCATGACATGTTAATATGATATTTCAGTATAGATTGCCCATTCTTATCTTTAATCTTCCGCTCAGTTTTCTGAGTTATATATTGAATGAATGGATGTGATAAGGCCAAGTGGTTGGCTTGGGGACCACTGATAGTCTCTGAGTGTCGGCCATGTCTAGGGTACCCTTCCGGGGTGTGACAACTTGGTATTAGATCACAGAGTTCAAGTGTGCTAGGGAGTCCATGAAGCTGTATCTAGTAGAGTCTTGTTTATGTGTGTGTTCATAAGCAAGAGGCTATAGGTTATTAGGAATGGTTAAACTTCTTTCATGATCTGATTCGTGCATTAGAGTTTAAACTCTATGAAACCTCACTTCTAATTCATGCTCTAAGTGTTATGGAGGATGTCCTACCAGGCAGAATGTTAATCCACCTAAGCCTCAAGGACATGAGGAGCCCGTGGATCCAGCTGTCCCTATCGAACAGCCCCCACAAGCTGAGCTTTCCAATGCTAAGCTTCGCCAAGCTATCCAAACTCTAGCCCAAGCTGTCAAAGCACCTACAATAAGGCAAGGAGCGGTCGATAGTATGCACAAGACACATCAAGAGACTAGGAATTCATGAGGATGAATTTGCCTGAATTCACAGGGTCTGCATCAACTGAGGATCCTAAGAACTATGTGGAGGAGCTTCGAAAGGTGGTCCAGGTGATGCATGTGGCTGATACTGATAGACTTGAATAGGATACTTACCAGCTTAAGGGCATGGCCAAACTATGGTTCTACTAATGGAAGAAGGGTAGAGGAGAGGAGGCCCCATTGCTGACTTGAGTAGTGTTTAAGGAATCTTTCATGGGGCGTTTCTTTCCCATAAAATAGTGGGAGGCCAAAGTGAGAGAGTTCTTACATCTAAAACAAGGCTCTATAACTGTGCAAGAGCATGGGTTGAAGTTTACTCATCTATCTCGCTATACTCCAAATTTGGTTGCTGATATGAGAGGGAGAATGGGGATGTATGCTGATGGGCTGAGTAAAGGGCTAAACAAAGATGGGAGGGGATCTATGCTTATGAGCAATATAGATATATGGAGGTTGATGGCTTATGTCCAACAAGCCAATGAGGAGAGGCAGCATGACAGAGAAGAGTTTAGGAGTAAGAGAGCTAAAACATCTTGCCATGAGGTTGGAAAGAAAGGGAATGATAACAAATTCCAATCAGGGCCAACACCCTCATCTGCTAGTGCTCCTATGCCTAGAACTAGTAGTGATCAGAGGTCTCAAAACTTTTGAGCCCAAGAATCTCAATCACAGGCTAGTATGGCTTAAGGTTCATAGCGTAAGCCACAATGTGTTAAGTGTGGTGGATTACACTTGGTTAGATGCCGAGAGGGGAGTGATGCTTATTTCAAGTGGTGCCAAATGGGTCACTTTCAAAGAGACTGTCCAAAGTTGGATGACCAAGCTCAATCTTCTACTCCAACCCCACCAATCAGTGGAAATTTGAAAGGTACTACATCAGGTGCAAGCAGAGCTCCAAATTGTTTGTACTCCTTAGGTGGTCGCAAAGATCAAGAGAACTCACAGATGTTGTCAGAGGTATGATTCGAGTCTTGACTCTTGATTGTTATATTTTTATGGACCCTAGTGTCACATTTGTTATTTGTAACTCCTTATGTGGCCAGTAGATTAGATCAAAACCTTGAGAGTCTTCTTGAACCACTTGATGTTTCTACTCCAGTGGGTAAGTCTATTCAAGCTAAGAGAATCTATAGAGCTTGTGTAGTGTTCATCCATCATAAGGATACTATTATTGATTTGGTTGAGTTAGAGATGACTGATTTCAATATAATCCATAGTATAAATTGGCTTGACGCCTATGATGCCTCCATTAATTGTAAAGCCCGAACTGTTAAGTTCCAATTCCAGAATGAACCTATTGTAGAGTGGAAGGTTGATTCTGTTGCGCCTAAGGGAAAGTTCATCTCCTATCTTTGGGCCAGAAAGCTAATATCAAAAGGTTATATCTATCACCTCGTGCAAGTTAAATCTGATGATGTTGACTCCTACTCTTGAGCCAGTCCCGATTGTAAATAAGTTTCCTAAAGCGCTTACTGAGGATCTGCCTAGAGTCCCTCCTGATAGGGTGATTGACTTTGGGATTGATATTCTTTCCGATATCTAGCCTATCTCAATTCCACCTTATAGGATGGCCCCTGCTGAGTTGAAAGAGCAATTGAGGGATTTGTTACATAAGGGCTTTATTAGGCAGGGTATTTCTCCTTGGAGTGCTTCAATCCTATTTGTGCTAAAGAAAGATGGGTCTCTACGAATGTGTATCAACTATAGGAGCTGAACAAGGTCACGATAAAGAATAAATCTCCTCTTCCCAGGTGCTGCTTGTTTTTCAGAGATAGACCTCAGATCTAGCTACCATCAGTTGAAAGTGAGGAAATATGATATTCCAAGGACAACTTTTAGGATGAGATATGGCCATTTTGAGTTCTTGGTCATGTCTTTTGGGTTGACGAATGCACCTATAGACTTCTTGGACTTGATGAATTGGGTGTTCAGACAATATCTTGATATGTTTGTGATCATGTTCATCGACGACACATTGGTGTATTCGAGAGAAAAGGAGGAGCATGCCAATCACCTCAAAATTTTCCTTCAAACCCTTAAGGACCATAGTTGTATGTGAAGTTCTCAAAGTGTGAGTTCTGGCTTAAGTTAGTGGCCTTCCTAGGCCATGTTGTTTCAAGTGATGGTATTCGAGTCAACACCCAAAAGATTGAAGTGGTTAAGAACTGGCCTAGACCAACCTCTCCAATTGACATAAGAAGTTTCTTGGGGTTGGCAAGCTACTACCATAGATTTGTTGATTGATGTTCTTCCCTATCTGTACCATTTACCTAATTGACTAAGAAGGTCAAATTTCAGTCATTTGATGAATGTTTGAAGAGTTTCCAAGAGTTCAAGACTAGACTAACTACTGCACCAGTTTTAACCTTGCTCAATGTGAAAAAAGACTTTGTAATATATTGTGATGCGTCAGTAGTTGGATTGGGTTGTGTGCTGTTGTAGAGAGGAAAAATGATAGCTAATGCTTACAGACAACTTAACGTTCATCAGGGGAACTATCCCACCCATGATCAATAGTTAGCAGCGGTAGTGTTTGCATTTAAAATCTGGTGCCACTATGTGTATGGAGTACCACAAGAGCTTATAGTATGTCTTTAGTCACAAAGATCTCAACCTGCGACAGAAGAGATGGTTGGAGTTTCTCAAGGATTATGACATGAGCATTCTCTACTACCCAGGTAAAACCAAAATTATTGCTAATGCTCCTAGCAGGTTGACAATGGGTAGTACGGTCCATGTGGAGGATGAAAAGAAAGAGTTAGCTAAACAAGTGCATCGATTGGCTCGATTGGGAGCCCAACATGAGGAGAATGATGAGGGAGGATTCAATGTTCAGAATGTATCTGCTTCCCTTAGTAGAGGTGAAAGAAAAGCAAACCAAAGATCCTGTGATATTTCAAAAGAAGGAGGTTGTCCATAAATAGAAAGTGATTCTCTTATCTAAAGAGGGAGATAGAGTGTTGAGATACTACAGTAGATTGTGCATTCCAGATATTGATGGTGTTAAAGATAGAATCATGACTGAGGCATATAGTTATAGATATTTCATTTATCCTGGCTGTACCAAGATGTACCACGACTTGAGGTTAGTTTATTGGTGGAGTGGAATGAAGAGGGATATTGGTGAGTTTATTTCTGAGTGACTGAATTGTCAACAAGTTAAAGTTGAGCATCAAATGCCATATGTATTGGCATAAAACTTTGAGATTCTTACATGGAAGTAGGAGATAATCAACATGGACTTCATTACAAATCTATCGAGATCTCGAAAGCAGCATAACTCAATATGGGTGATTGTGGATAAGATGAACAAATTGGCTCACTTCGTAGCAGTTAAGACAACTAACACTACAGAGAAGTATACCAAGTTGTACATTCGTGAGATTGTGAGGTTGCATGGAGTTCCATTGTATATTATCTCAGTCAGAGGAGCTCAATTCACCTCTCAATTTTGGAGATCCTTCCAGATTAGATTGTGTACTAAAGGTGAATCTGAGCACAAACTTTCATCCTCAGACAAATATGGCTAGGAAAAGCATACAATTCAAACATTAGAGGATGTGTTGAGAGCTACTGTCTTTGACTTGAAGGAAAATTTGATTATCATCTACCATAGATCAAATTTGCATATAACAATGGCTATCATGCAAGCATTCAAATCAATCCCTATGAAGCTTTGTATAAGAGGATATGTAGATCACTAATTGGGTTCTTTGAGGATGAAGAAGCTGAGTTGATATGACCTAATCTTGTCCATCAGTTAATAAAGAAGGTTATGTTCATTAAACAGAGTTTGAAGACTGTACAGTCACCAAAACTCTTACACAGATGTGAGGAGAAGAGACTTTGAGTTCGATGAAAATGATTGGATATACTTGAAAGTGTCACCTATAAAGGGTGTCATGAGACTAGGAAGAAGGGGAAATTGAGTCCTTGCTATATTGGTCCCTAATAGATTGTGAAGAAGATTAGGAAGGATGCATATGAGTTAGATTTGCCTTTCGAGTTAGATGTAATTTATCCTGTATTCCACGTTTTAATGTTGAAGAAATGCTTAGGTGATCTTGCCTTGGTGATACTTGTTGAGAGCATTAGATTAAAGGATAGTTTGTCCTACGAGGAGTTCTAATCTAAGTTCTTGGTCGTCAGATTCGCAAATTGAGAACCAAAGAGATTGCCTCAGTCAAAAACATGTGGTATTTCTCCTTGGAGTGCTTCAATCCTATTTGTGCTAAAGAAAGATGGGTCTCTACGAATGTGTATCAACTATATCAAAAACATGTGGAGAAATCAATTCATTGAGGAAGCCACATGGTAAGATAAGGAAAAGTTGAGAGCTAAATATTCGTATCTATACGTGCCTGATGATAAGAATGCTAAAGGTAATGTCCTTACCGGTGCCTTAAATTGAGTTATCTATTCTTGAGTTGATATATCTATTCTTGAGTCTAAGTAGTGTTTGTTGATCGATAATTTGAGTTATTGAGTAAGCATTGAGATGAGTCTTGAATCTATTCGTGCCTTAATGTCCACCTTTACACATAAATCGAGGATGAATGATTCCAAGGGGGACATGACGTAATCTCCAATAAAATTACCAAAATACCTTAGAGAAGAGATGTGTGCATAATGCATCTTCCCTTGCTTCAATGAAAAATTTGAGGCTAGATATGCGATTAGCGTGAACAATTAAGTGGGAAAGAGGTCTCGGTTGATTTTACGAGCAATTGGATCAAAAGATAATTTTTCAATGTGAAAACAAATTCCAATGAAAGTACACGATAGGTGTGTGACGTGCACCTACTGCAGACCAATACTTCACTTTTGTCCAAACATTTTCTATGGAATTAGGAAACTCATTTAGAGAAATTTTGGTGAAAAATCCCAAAAAGACACAAGGTCTGCATCGCAGATCCTATGTTTTCGAGGTGAACTTTTTCTTTTATTTCATGAGGGGCATTCCAAACTTTTTCCAACCCTTCCTAAACTCAAACCATGATCTAAATGGATTATTTTGAGCATAAAAGGGGTTTTAAACCCTATTGCTAAGCCATTCTAAGTTCTTGAAAAAGAGTAAGGCTAAAAAGAAGAGAAGAGGAGTGAGGAAGTGAGGAGTTTGAGGAGAATTCTTTGAGGTTGATTGTCCAAAAGCTTCACACCAGGTATGTAAGGCTAAACAAAAACATGGGATTGTTCTGCGATGTGACCCATTGATGGTAATAGGGAGTTGAGAGTCCATGAATCTCCATAAATGTTTCTTGAAATACTTTCATGATTATTTTCTTAAAAAATTATATCTATTACATGTATTTTCATATATTAATGATCATCATAAGCTTGTTTTCTTGAATTGAATACTTTTTATGAGACATTGTACAAACCCTACATGATATTTGTGAAAGCATGCACGAGTCTTGACTTGAGTATGTTGATTGAAATCTTTATGTGAGCATGAGGTTGAGTTAATTAAGCTTGATGATCCTATGAGTCTTCATAATGGAGTTCTTGAGTTCTGTCTAAATGACTTCTTCTAAATGATGATCTATGTCCTTGAGTTTTTAAATGAGTATTGAGTTAATTAAGATGTGTTGAAGTCCCTAAAAATAGTAGAGGACTTTAGACTTTGAGTTAATGAGATAATGAGTTTCTCTATGAGAGTGATTGAGTTGATGAGTGTCTGCATTAGGCTAATTGAGATGAGGAGGAGTCTTATGAGTATTGAGTCTTGGGAGGAGTATCGAGCACTAAAATGGGTAAGTGTGAGTGTCACTCGCACTTATTAACTACATCATCTAAGCGTAGGTGAGGATTAAACCATTATATCACATGGTCCCCTCTTGAGGTAAAGTCCCTAAAAGAAATAGAGGACTTTGGAGGTTATATCCCTTTTGGATCATAGGGTTTCCTTAACTGGAAACTATGGAGAGGCTGTGACAACATCAGCGGGATTGTTGTACAATTACTAGATCATAAGTGATTTTTGTCAAATACGAAAAACTCCGAGAATGTTCCCAACTTGAGTACTCTGAGTCAAGTTAAGTTGAGTTGAGTTCCATTATGTTGAAATGAGTTTCATTGAGTTGAGTTAAGTTCAATAATGAGGTCTGATTGGTTTATGGATCACTTGTCTACTCCTCATTCTTCCTTTAGATAGACATTTGGCATTCTAATTGATTATATTTTGAGTTGATATTATTTCTATATTATTCTACTTGTTTTTGTTTTACTGAGCCATTTTAGATACTTGTACATTGCACGTACTAACGTTCCCTTTGTACTATATCATTTTATGATGCAGATACAGGTACCAGAGATCGTCAACAAATGCATCATTGAGGATCTGAGCATTCAGCTGAGTTGGTGAGCCTCCCTTACTTCAGAGGATCATTATTTTATTTTCATCTAACTTCATAGAGTTAGACTTGAGTTAGCTTTTATTTTTATTTGAGGTAGCTATGGTTCTATTATTGGCACCACTTGATAATGATAAAGGCTTCATAGACTAGAGTTTAGTATTGATAATGAGACTTGTTGAGCTAGTTTCTTTCGTACTAGCTTATTTATTTAATGATATTTTAGTGTAGATTTCCTGTTCTTATCTTTAGTCTTCCGTTGAGTTTTTTGAGTTATATATTCAATGAAAGGACGTGATGAGGCCAAGTGGTTCCCTTGGGGACTAGCGATAGTCTCTAAGTGCTGGCCACATCTAGGGTACCCTCTAGAGACATGACAATCATTTTTGACCCCTTTAAGTAAGCATTTTGCTTTCACAAGAGGGTATAACATATAATGGGGCTCATAATCTTTCTTAACATTCATAGAACTTTTCATCACTTCATAACATACTTGGTAGCCCATATTCTTTCACACCATACTTATATGTCATATCTTGAAATAAACCTTTCATCAACATACGAAGCTTTATCATGTAAACTTTGTCAAAACATGGTGAGTCTATGCATAAGAGCTTAAAATAGTGAAATTCAAGAATATAGGACATGAATGAAGTAAAACACGATCATTTGGAAACATTCAAACAACCCACCATCATCTTAGTAAAACATTTAATTTGGGTATCATGAAATTCATCTTAAAATCCATAGTTTTTCATAGCCTTCATGGTATGATAACATACATATCTTAAGTATTATAAAATAACTCATAATGACAAACACTTGAAAGTAATTCATGCAATTTCATTCAATAGACGAACATTCCCAATATATATCATGCATAATAGGAGTAATAGACAATACCCATAGGAAATCAATCTTGAATGTTAAAGGATTGAGTGAAAAGGATTTTGGGGCAAGCCTTGAAACTAAAGAAGAAGACTTGAGGAGACATAGGGAAACACCTTGAGACTTGACATGCTATGGAGGATCTTGGAACTCAAGGAATTTGGATGATTTTGAATGAGAAATTCTTGGGAGGTTTTGGGAGAATTAAGGAGATATTATGCAAGGATTAGGGCTAGAAATAACTGTATTGTTGAGGATTCCCATCTATAAGGGTGTTGGGAAATGTCCCAATTGCTCTTACTTGAATCTATAAAGTTTTAAAAAAATTTGTTCTTCATGGGAGCACTGGCGCATCGCACCTTTGTTCTAGAATAGTGTGTTTTGGCACTAAGTTCAATCTTCTCCTATTTTGGCCTAGGAATGGATTTAGGCCCCTTTTGCACTATCTTGAACCCACTCCGCAATGCGTAGAGGTCGCACACTCTATTGGAAAGTGCAAAATCATATGAAAAATTATTTTTTGATATGGTTGGCCTAAAAATCGAGGGAGACCCTCCTCCTACAAAATTTTACCTCTTGAAAAAAGAATATGAACTCAAATTTTTCAATAAACGTACAAATTTTATAATATTCAAGAATTCTACTAGAAGACATTTTGAATCACTTGAGAGGTGTTACAATATCTCTCCTTTGGGAATTTTCATTCCCTTATGTGATGAAAATAGGTTTGAGAAGAGTGATTAAACAAATTTTCAACCCAACATGAATGTTTCAATACAATTAAAATGCTATTTTAATGAAATCTCTAACTTATCCATCAAATACCATTAAAATATGCTACCATGAGTATGTGTGCATGCAAAATGACATAGATGGGCTGAAATACATAACTTGACACCATGAATGGTATTAACTTATTACTTTAGGCTTTAATATAGTGGAAAGATAATGATATCTCTCGGTCATGTCTGCTTCGGCTTACCAAGTAGCACTTTCAACTTGTTGATTCCTCCACATGACTTTAATAAATCCTACATCTTTATTCCTCAATCTCTTCACTTGTCTATCAAATATCTCAACTGAGACTTCTTCATATGTCAAATTCTCCTCAATACCAACAACCTCAAAAGGCACAATAGAGGGTCACCTGCATATTTCCTCAACATGGACACATGAAAGATTGGGTGAATCATACTCATCTCCATAGCCAAATCCAACTCATAATCAACCTTCCCAATTTGCCTCAAGATTCTATAAGTCCCCAAATACCTAGGGCTCAACTTTCCCTTCTTGCCAAATAGAACAACAACCTTCATGGGTAAGACCTTCAAATACACCAAATCATCCACCTTGAACTCAAGATGTCTCCTCCTAATGTTGGATTAAGACATTTGTTTACTTTGGGCTGTCTTTAATCTCTTCCTTATTAAACTCACCTTCTCCAAAACTTCCATAACTAAATTTGGATTTGTCAAAGCCATTTCTCCCACTTAAAACCACCCAACCATGGATTATAATACCTCTTATATAAGGCCTCAAATGGTGCCATCGTGATGCTAGAGTGATAACTATTATTGTAGGAAAAATTAATGAGTGGAAGATTCTCATCCCAACTTCTATTTAATCCAAAACATAAGCCCTAAGCATATCCTCAAGAATTTGCATGGTCCTTTCGGCTTGACTATCTATTTATGGGTGAAATGCGGTACATATTTGACTAGTACCAAAGCCTCTTTGGAAAGATCTCTAAAAGTGTAAAGGAAATTGAGCACCATTATTCGAAATGATTGATGATAGATACCTATGTAATTTAACCAACTCATGGATGTAGAATTTAGCATAATATTTGGCACCATAAGTTGTTTTAACCTGTAGAAAATGTGTCGATTTCATCATCCTATCACAAATGGAGTCAAAATGCTTCTTGGTTCTAGGAAAATATGTAACACCCCACATCTTATATGTACTAGTTCTATGCAAATGAAATATAATATGGTTTGGTCAAATTAGTTCCATTTTTAAAAGTTCTTGAATCTCATATTAGAGGGCGATATGTGTGTCTAATGCTTAAGAGGATCGAGTGTTGAAAAGTTTTATGTCAAATCGAAGAGATCATGAACCTAAACAAAGTGAGAGAATTGAGGTACTTACAGGACTTAGGAAGCTAGCAGGAGTGCCACCTACTTACTTAGCTTAAACTTGTTAGTTAGACGGAGATGAGGCATAACGCCAAATTTGTTCAAGTCCGATAAAGAATAAACTCCAAGTGAAGGATGTAATTTTGGCCCTTGTTATAGCTTCATAAATGGGCAATATTTTCATCCCAAGAAGAATAAAAAAAGTGCCCAAGCCAATTACAATTCATTTGATAATTTAGACCCAACTAACTAAAGGAAAAGGGGAAAATGGGCAGCAAAGGCCCATCAATTTGCAACCAACTAAAGCCCAAGTGAGAGGGGAAAAATGGTACATTACTAACTTGATAAAATAAGGCTAAATATCCAAGAGATAGTCGCCCTAAGGCTCCTTTAAAAAGGTCTTACAAGTAGCAACCTTAAATCATTCCTAATTTGGAAAAAGAATCAGCTTTCACAAGCTTTCTCTCTACTCTTTCTTAGCCTTGCAAATAAGCCACAAGGAGGCTTTTAGGGTTCTTGGAGAAACCCTACACCTTGAAGGTAATGATAAATTTTTGGGGGAAAAAGCAGTCACTCCGAGGTAATAATGAGGTCATACAACGAGGTATGTAAGGGTAATTGATTTCATATTATTTGGCATGAAACATAGATCCCTCCTAGGCACATAAAGGAACTTACCAACTCCAACACAACTATTCACCATGTCTGTACTCTTTCACATGTTCATATGCTCCCATACATAGTCACCAACAAATCTGCATACATACGTACATACCAAGTTACATGGGTTCTTGTTGCTAAGTAAAGTTCACGAGTTGTTTCATCTCATATGCATTTCATTATTTGTTTAACTACTCTTTTCATTGTCTTATTGTCTTGTATGATTATTTACATGTCACATGCTATATCTACAGTCCTACAGCTCTAATATTATGACCACCAAAAGAATCATCCAAAATTAATTAAAAGGTAAAGTGTATTGCTTATTGATGGTTAGTAATTTGAGGGGTGAAAGAATCACCTAGCCAGGGTCGATCTTATCATGGGGGTAGCCCAAGGGGTGAAAGGAAAATCATAGCTAGGGTTGATCCCGATATAGATTTACCACTGATCAGCTGGTCATTTGTATTACATATTACATGGACACATGAAAATCATAGCTAGGGTTGATCCCGATATAGATTTACCACTGATCAGCTGGTCATTTGTATTACATATTGTTCACAGATTAGATAGTAAAGGTAAAGTAACAAACAGAACATAAAGTACATGATCCTATAGTATAACTAAAGGTCGTCTCTTATCCTGCACCATTGCATAGTTTCATTTGATTTTTCACTTCATATACAGTATTTCCTGCCTTACATATTCAGTACATTATCTCGTACTTTCAGTACATTATCTCGTACTAACGTTCCTTATGGGGGACTTGCATTTCATGCTGCAGGTACAGGTGCTAGTGGATCTCCCAGTAGGAGTACAGGATATCCAACTGTTGTTACTAAGCTCTAGGTTGCTTCGGAGCTTTGTGTGTGTAGAGCTTATATTTTTGTATTGTATAGTTTGTTGAGGAAGGGCCTGTCCCGACTCTTATCAAATACTTTTCTTATCTAAAGGCTTTGTAGAATATGTAAATTAAAGTGTGGTCATGTCTCGTACTTTAGAAAACATGGCCCCAATGGCCTAGGCATATGCATTTCCTTTTGGCTTGTTATTACTATTTACTTTCTTAAAAGCATGTTGAATGTACAAATCCCTTGTAATATGTACAGAAAGCATATGGATATGGGTTGGTTCTCCTGAGCCTTATCAATAATGGGTGCTAGTCTGCCATAAAGGGACTTCGGTGTGGTAGAAGTGGTATCAGAGCGGGTCATCCTAGGGAGTATACCAGTCGTGTCTATGTAGAGTCTTGTTTATTGATGTGTTATGCACCACATTTATAAATAGGAGGCTATGTGGCATTTAGTAGTTGTCACTTTCTTTTCATTCTTTAGATCGTGCCATAGAGCCATGTCTAATAGGTGGATTTTGTGTGACTCTAAATTATTTTGTATAGCAAGTTTGCCAGAAACCAAGAAAAACAAAGGTAAAGGCAAGGAAGTAGAAGTGGTAGTTGGTATATCCAGTCAGGTAAGACAACAAAATGAGGCTCAAGATGAGTCTCTATCATAGAACCACCTAACGATGCTACTATGCAGAATCTGAGAAATGCAGTCCAAATATTAATTTGTATAGTTGCTGGTCAAGGTAAAGACAAGAAGGCCCAACTATAGGTGCAGGTGGTGCAAATAGGGCAGCTAGCACGAGGATATGTGACTTTCTTAATTTGGACCTTTCATCCTTGACTGGGTCAGATCCTAATGAAGATCCATAAGACTTTATTGATTAGATTCAATGCACATTAGATGTTATGCCTATGAATGGTACATAAACTATTGAGCTAGCAATATACAGATTAAAGGGTGTGGCTATATTGTGGTATGAAGTGTGGAAGCAATCCAAAGATATAGATGCTCCCCCAACTACTTGGAAAGAGTTCAAGGAGGCATGTCTTGACCATTACTAACCATTAGAGATCTGAGAGGCCCATGCAAATTAGTTCTTGAATCTCCACCATGGAAATATGAGCGTGATGGAGTATAGCCTTCAATTCAATTCCCTCGCCAGGTATGCTCCTAATATAGTTGCTACTATGGCAGATAGAGTTTGTCAATATGTGGATAGATTGGATATATATTTGGTTAGAGACTGTACCATTACTTTCTTGAATAAGGACATGGATATAGCAAGGATACAAGTTATTGCATAGAAATTGGAGGATCAAAGGCAAAGAAGAATGACACAAGAGTTGGAAAAGGGGTAGGACAAAAGGGCCAGATCTACAAGGTAGTTTACATCGTCCCAAGGTGAGATTAGGCCTCAGTTTTCTAATAGACTGCCTAGGCCATCATCCTCCCACTCTGCAGCCAGTGCTCCACCTTAACTTCAAGTGTCTAGAAGTAATCAGTTTGGTCAATTATATGAGGGACAAGGTGCACGAACAATAGGATATTCAGCAGTTCAGCAAGTGACTCCTAGGCAGCCTTGTAAATAGTGTGGAATAAGTCATTCAGGTATATGTTGTGTTGGGACAGATGTTTGTTATTGGTGTGGTGCCCTAGGCCATATGATGAGATATTGCCTAAGGAGACATATGGGGGATATAGCACAACCTATTGGATCAGCTGTTGCATTATCATCATTAGTTTCTCCCTTAGGTAGGGGTCACTAAGCACCTATAGGTTATGGCAGAGGTGTTAGAGAGGCAGCTAGTTATAGTGGAGTCCAGAATCCACTTATGCTCTGGGAAGTCTACAAAATTTGTAAGCTTCACCTGATGTGGTCACAGGTACATCGTCCATCTTTTCACATAATGTATATGCATTAATTGACCCTAGTTCTACACTATCAAACATCACTCCACTAGTTGCTGGGAAGCTTAAGAGAACACCCAAATTATTGAACAAACCATTTGAAGTATCCACACTAACCGGTGAATCTATTATGGCTAGAAGGGTGTATTATGACTATGTAGTAACTGTTTGTGACCGTGACATATTGGTTGACCTTACTAAGCTAGAAATGGTGGAATTTGATGCTATAATAGGTATGGATTGGTTAGCTTCTTGCTATGCTACCGTGGATTGTCGAACTAAGAGAGTGTACTTCCATTTTCCAAATGAGACAGTCTTGAATGGGAAGGCAATATTGGGGTGCAAAAGGGTAAGTTTATCTCTTATTTTAAGGCAAGAAAGATGATATCTAATGGGTATATATATCTTTTAGTTAGAGTAAGGGATATAGAGGCAGAATCACCAACTCTTCAATTCCAGAAGTGAATAATTTCGTTGATGTGTTCCCTGAAGAACTTCTAGGTTTACTTCCATAATGAGAAGTAGATTTTGGTATTGACTTACTCCCAGGCACTCAACCTATTCCTATCCCTCCATATAGAATGGGCCTGGTAGAATTGCGTGAATTAAAAGAGTTGTTAAAAGGCTTATTAGAGAAGGGTTTTATAAGACCTAGTGTGTCCCCTTGGGGTGCACCAGTGTTATTTGTACGTAAAAAGGATGGCAACTTAAGAATGTGTATTGATTATTGTCAATTGAATAGGGTGACAATTAAGAATAAATACCCCCTCCCTAGGATTGATGATTTATTTGATAAGTTACAGGGTACCAAATGCTTTTCAAAAATTGATTTGAGATCAGGTTATCTCTAAGGGAGGGTGAAGTAGAACGATATACCCAAAACAACTTTTAGAACATGTTATGGTCAATTTGAATTTCTTGTTATGTCATTTGGGCTAACGAATGCACCAGCAGTTTTTATGGATCTTATGAATAGGGTATTTAAGCCATTCTTGGATGTGTTCATGATAGTATTTATAGATGACATTTGGTATATTCAAGATCAGAAGAGGACCATGCAAATCACTTATGATAGGTGTTACAAGTTCTTAGTAATCGAT
>DF360963.1:0-26993 GCA_000787875.1 Solanum virginianum | reverse complement strand
AAAGTTCAGAGCTTCCTAGGGTTGACAGGTTATTATAGGAGGTTTGTTGAAGGTTTTTCTTCTATTTCTGCACCATTAACAAAGTTGAAACACAAGGCAACCAAGTTCCAATGGAATGATGCATGTGAAAGGAACTTCCAAGAGTTGAAAAGCAGACTAACATTTGCACCTGTGCTAATACTTCTAGAAGGAACCGAGGGGTATACAGTGTATTGTGATGCTTCAGGAGTTGGCTTAGGGTGTGTACTTACACAACATGGTAGGGTAATTGCTTATACCTATAGACAACTACAACCACATGAGAAAAACTATCCAACACGTGATCTTGAGCTAGCAGCGGTTGTGTTTGCTCTGAAAATATGGCGCCATAATTTGTTTGGGGTTCATGTAGACATATATACTGATCGTAAGAGTTTGCAATATATTTTTAAGTAGAAAGACCTAAATTTAAGATAGTGGAGATAGCTAGAGCTAATAAAGGATTATGATGTTGATATACTATATCATCCGAGGAAGGCCAATGTGGTAGTCGATGCTCTGAGTCATAAGGCAATCATTAATATTGGTTATCAAGCCATAGTAAGTAAAGGAGTGGCTAAGGATCTACGTCAACTAGTTAGTTTGGGAGTTCACCTTCTTAAAACTCCAAAGGAAGGGGTTATTGTACATAATGCAGCAATGTCTTCATTAGTAATGGAGGTGAAAGAAAAATAGTTTAAGGATCCTGTTCTACAATAGCTTAAGAAAAAGGTGAGTCAGGGTATGATAAAGGGATTCGACCTTACACAAAGTGGAGTACTTTATTGCCAAAATAGATTATGTGTGCTTGATATTAATGGACTATATAGAAGTGGGATATGATCAACATGGATTTTGTTACTGGGTTGCCTCGCTCATTTCAGAAGTTTGACACCATATGGGTAATAGTTGACAAACTCATAAAGTCAGCACACTTTTTGCCAGTTAGGAGTAATTATACAACTGAAGAGTATGCCAAGCTATACCTCAAAGAGATAGTCAAGCTATATGGAGTCCCAGTGACCATTATATCTTATCAAGGAGCTCAGTTCATTGCAAAGTTTTGGAAGTCCTTCCAAAGGAGTTTAGGGACGCAAGTAAATTTGAGTACAACATTCCACCCTCAGACAGACGGTCAAGCTGAGCACACTATTCAAACACTTGAAGATATGTTGTGAGCTTGTGCATAGGACTTTAAAGGTAGTTGGGTGAATCATTTGCCACTTATTGAATTTGTCTATAACAATAGCTACCACTCGAGTATCAAGATGGCACCTTATGAAGCTTTATATGGAAGGAAATGTAGGTCACCAATTGGATGGTTTGAAGTGGGTGAAACTACCTTGCTTGGACCAGATCTAGTGCAACAAGCCATGGGAAAAGTTAGGATAATTCAGCAGCAGCTAGAAATAGCGCAAAGTCAACACAAATCATATGTAGAAGCTAGAAGAAGAGGACTTCAATTTTCAGTAGGGGATTGGATATTCTTAAAGGTATCTCCAATGAAAGGGGTTATGAGATTTGGTATGAAAGGAAAATGAAGCCCACGTTACATAGGGCCATATAAAATCATTAAGAAGTTTGGGCAGGTTGCATATGAATTAGAGCTATCCCAAGAGCTTTCAATGGTTCATCTAGTTTTTCATGTCTTAATGCTTCGAAAATGCATAGGTGACCCATCCCCTATCACTTCTATTGATGATGTGCAGGTTACAAAAGATCTCACCTATGAAGAGGTACCTATTGGTATTCTAGATTGTCAAGTTAAGAGGCTAAGGAATAAAGAAATAGCTTCAGTAAAAGTACTATGGAGAAACCAGCAAACAGAAGAGATAACATGGGAGGCTGAGGACACGATGAAATCAAAGTACCCATACTTATTTGAAGCTAAAGAGGAAGTCTAACATGCAGAGTTGGGACACTAATAAGTATGTATGATTGAATACTTAGTGTGTTGTCAAATATTTATTAAGTAAAGGTTTAAACTTGGTTAACATATCAAATTGTGCTAACATTTGAGGAAGAATGTTCCTAGGGGGGGAGGATGTAACACCACACATCTTACATGTGCTAGTTTTATGCAAATGAAACATGATATCGTTTGGTTAAATTAGCTCCCATTTTTAAAAGTGCTTGAATCTCATATTAGAGGGCGATATGTGTGTCTAACATTTAAGAGAATTGAGTGTAGACAAGTTCTATGTCAAATTGAGGAGATCACGATCCTAAATAAGGTGTGTGAATAGTGGAGCTTGCAGGACATAGGAAACTAGCATGTGAGTCACCTACTTGCTTAGCTTAAACTTTCTAGCTAGATGGAGATGAGGCGTAACGTTGAATTTGTTCAAGTCCGATAAAGAATAAACTCCAAGTGAAGAATATAATTTTGGCCCATGTTGTAGCTTCATAAATGGACAATATTTTCAGCCAAAGAAGAATAGAAAAAGGGCCTCATCCCATTGCAATTCATTTGATAATTTAGGCCCAAGTAACTAAAGGGAAAGGGGAAAAATGGGCAGCAAAGGCCCTTATTCATTAATAATATAATTGCAAAGAAAATGTATTTTTTTATATACTTAGTATAAATAGTCATATTTTAGCATTTGGAAACATAAAAAATGTTGAATACTAAATCCTCAAATTGTAGTATCTTCTTAATGAGCAATTAGTGAGTAATTAGAGTGAACTCTTAGAATTGTTAGTTGACTTGTTTGCTTGATTAATTGAAGTGTTACCCATTTGTGGTTCTTGGTGTCCTTTAATTTTCTTGCTAGTATTTTATTTGGGTTGTTGAAATCAAATGGCAGGTGTGGGTTTTTGTCTCTTGTTACACATAATTTCAATAATTTGAATTTAATCACCATGCCTCTTCAGCTTCCCACAGAACATGTCAGCGAAGTTCGATTTTGATTGCCTTTTGATCATTTTTGCTCCTTTGACTTGATTTGCAATTATTTGTCCCTTTATGCATCTTCTTCCTTATTCCTAGCATCAAACACACATTTAGATAAATATTTAAAGTAAAATAACACATTGAGGATAATATCTTAAGCAATTGAAACTCAATATGAGTCCAACTTACAAACTTATCATAATGTCATCATGAATTAAATTGTAATGTCATCATAGGCAATATGTAAAATCATAATCAAAGTATGAAGAACAATATGTAATGAAGAATCAATCCATCATTTGAGATATTCTTTGAGTAACGTAAACGTCATAAGCCGTCATATATATAACCATGTTGGAGGAGACCTTAATCGACATTTAAGACCATGTGAGCAACTACACAGAATCCATCATAACACACTACGTTGGCATGGGGAGACCACTGTTGGGTAGTACTCTGTCAACTTATGCGTGCATATAATTTAACTTTGTTATTATGTATTCACTAGCCTTAGCCTATAAGGTCTCCTATGGTGCACATAGTTTGTAACTACCCCAAATTTAGGAGCTTATAGTGCAGAAAAGTTGGACAGAAAATGACTTGAAGTCAGGTTCACGAGGGCGAATTATGACTTATAGGTAAAGATATGACCCATAGGTTTGGTCCTTAAATATGAACTTTAGAAATGGGAAAAGTTTCCAAGTATGGGGTAACCCGCGGATCTAGTGACAACTCATAAAATTGATGATGGTCTGTAGATTGGGTCATGAGTAGGACTATCCCACATGAAGGAGAATTAAAGTTTGCGAGAAGTGATCTAGGAGTAATCAGCATGGCCTATAGAACAATGTACAACCTGTAAAATCCTTCATGGATAGGGTCCAAGAAAATGGGAAAAATGACTAAGTGTGGAAGGACTCTACGAGTCCAACCATGACCTATAAGACATTATACAGCCAGTGAGGTAGTTTCATGGTTTTGGGTTTAGTAAAATAGTTTTAGGAATTTTGGAAAAGTTAACAGGATGAACAGGACCTACAGTCCATGTTTCATTCCACACCCCATAAACGGGCTTTGTAGGTTGAAATCTGAGAGTTTTAATGAGGAGTAGTATTGTCAACTACACAATTCCTATTCCTAAACTAAGTTATTTTGGGATCAAATGGAGCCTTAATTCAAATCCTAAACCCTAAGAAACTTCCATTCTCTTCATTCTATCAATTCTCAAATTTCCCTAAGGAAATTACTTTCTTAGAAAAAAGGGCAAGGCAAAGCTAGGGTTTCTATGGTTTTTCATATGTTCATTCCCTCCATAGCTTGTTAAGGTATATGTGCTTGATTTATGGGTCTCCTTCCACCCATGAAGTCCTTTTTAAATTTTCTCTTTTTTTTTTAAGTTCCTTTGAGATATTATGCATGCTTATGATGATTCCATGATGTTTTATGCTATTAAATAATATTCATGATATCCTATGACATTTTTACTAAGTAAATACATGAATATAAGCTATTGATGATGACCTTAATGATGGGTTTTGTTGTTGGTATGACGTTGGCTATTTTACATGTCTTTAAAGAAGTATATATCCATGGTTTATGTAATTTAGGAATGTTCCATTTAAAAGCCCAACCTACCCAGTTTTCATGCAAAGTTTTGCATACTTTATGATGATAATTAGGGCATTACAATTATATTTTAATGTAACATTTGTCAAAAATATAAGCATGTTGAAAATTGTCCTAAAGAGGTTTAAGAAAGGTCCACAAGATGAAAGCACAATACTGATTTGGTGGTTCCTAAGTTCAAGTTATTCCTATGATTCCTACTTATGATTCTAAGTTATGTTTTAAAGCTTCCATGGGATTACTCAGCACTGTGTGGACTTGAGATTTAGATTTATCCCATTAGTTAAGGCATGACCTAGTAAAAATAGATTCATCATCCCTAGCTTTGTGCCACCATAGGAGCCCTTGTAGGCTAGGCTAGTGAATCGACGTAAGCCGTTCATGTTGTTATGATGCATGTGAAGTTATTTGAGTTTCACCTGAAAGTCACCTCCCCTAGCCAACATAGTGGGTTATGTTTGATTCCATGTAGTAGCTCACATGGTCTTATGTGTTGGTTGAGGTCTTCTCCTATAAGTTTACGATTCTATGATATGATTCCCTTACATGTGATTTTTCATTCATTGACTTTATTCAGATTGAGGTACATTTCTGGTGCATTCTTAAGCTCACTTTATATAATTTTTCATCTCATATATATCTATATGTTATATTTATGAATGATGGCATCATAATTTAATATATGCATTGTATCTCACATACCTACCACATTCCAATATACTAATGCATATTTTGCCTACATGATTTAACCATCTAGGGACAGGCACTCCTCCACCTGCTCATGGCTAGTAGTTAGCATTCAAGACTAGCACTTTTATTTGTGGTGAGCCTTTAGTTAAGGACTCTGCCATTTTTCGCTCTATCTTTTATTTTATTTTGAGACAATGTATTTATGGCCCCATTGAGGCATTCACTTTCTATGATGTTAAATATTAGATTCTTTTCTATTTTCTGGAAGCCGACCATTACCAGCTTCGTACGTTGATATGTTAGTTGGTATGCTTTATGGAAAAAATATGTTAGTTATTCATGCCTTTTAACGTTGTTTCATTATCTTAAAAAGGGCCATAGACCCTTTCCTTGTTTTACTTCCATATTTCTTGTTCACATTTATGCCCATGAACGCTTAAGATAGTTTGGGTGAGGAGCCTTCTGTATTTATTCGTCGTGTGATAACTTGGCCCTTAGGATAAGTCATTACAAACTTGGTATTAGAACACAAGATTTTAAAATGTTCCTCAGATGTGCATGCATACCCCTTTGAGTAGAGTCTCATTCAAGGTTATGAAGTACCCTACTATCTTAAGTGACAGGCTATGAGATGGCTTAGAAAAGTCTTCCCATATTTATTATTCGTGTCTTTCCACTAGAGTTAAGTAAGGCATTCCTATAACTAACGACAATCTTCTTCTTATTTTTATATCATAACGAGAGATTCACACCACAAATACACTACCGAATAACAAGTTCCTCTGCTCAGACAAGATGATGGAGTGTCTCATGGGGATTTTTGACCCACCATCACTTTGTTGGCCCAAGAATTAGCCAAGCCAACCGGGAGATAACCTTTCTTACCCAAGTGTCCAATCCAACTGCTAAAGTGTGTGACTTCATGCGGATGAATCCCCCAGAGTTCTATGATTAAAAAATGGAGGAGGACCCAATTGATTTCATTGAAGAAGCCTATCGAGTAGATAATTTTAATTCAATGGAGATAATTTGATCCCTTTAGAGGAGACATATTAGTTAGTGGCCTACAAACTCAAAGGGGTAGCTATGATTTAGTATAAGTAATGGTTGGATAAGAGGCTTCAAGAAGCAAGGCCCATTGGATGAGAAGAGTTCAACTATTCCTTTTTGGACTGGTCTTCCTAATTTAGATTTGGGAGGCAATGGTTGAAGAGTTTATCAACCTCAAGGAAGGTACCATTAGTGTGAGGTAGTATGCCCTCAAATTCACCAAGCTTTACAAGTATGCTCCGTTCATGGTTACAGATCCGAGGGCTCACATGAGCAAGTTCATCTACGGCATCCCCAATTTGGTCTTTAAGGAATGCAAGACATCCATGCTATTCAAGGAGATGGACATCTCCCACTTGATGACTTATATGGTATGAACGAAGGAGGGGAAGCTTCGAGATAGGTAAAGGGAGTCTAAGAGGGCTTCAGTTGATGGTGGGAGCTATTCTTACCAAAGGAGTACTGGTCATAAGTTTCAAGGTGGCCAATAGCAAATTGGACAAGTGAAACACCCTAAAAATATGCTTCGAAAATGCCCATAATCGTATTTTCCATATTTCTCAAAATCTGTATGTGATATCAAAAATCTAACCTCATATTCTCAATCAGCAGACAAAATTGAGTGGGAAATAGGCATAACAAAGGTTTTAGAAGACCCTTAGCAAAAATTAATTTTCACAAAACTATCTGTCCATACCCAGGCGACAATACGCCTGAGGCACAGATCAGTGTTAATTTGTACTTTGCGATGGGTCTGCGTCGCAGATCATATGTGGACCAATACAATTTTTCCTCAGTTTTTCCTATGCACCCAAGGGTATTGGGGTCATAGCCCCATGCCCACTTATGCATAAATACTCCATACTTAAACTCTAAATCACTCAAAATCCTCACAAAAACCTCTGCAAGACTTAACCAAATATCTCATTGGAATATCAACGATTTCAAGCTTAACTTTGGAACTCAAGGATTCTTTTCAAGCTCTAAGTTCTCTTCAAGCTCATCTCAAGAACACCCAAGTTTTAGGTATGTAGGTTTCATCTATTGGGTCCTTTCACTCATGGAGGCCAATCATCCTTTTATGAAAATTGCATGTTTTTAAGTTTTATCATCTATGAGTACCTTTATTATGGATTATGAGTATAAATTATGTTGGAGTTTTATGAAATATTGATTGACTATGCATGTCTATCAATTTCAAGCTTATACCATGAATTGATTTTGTCTATTAAGACTATTCATGTTTTGAGCTATGAAAGTATGATCTATTATTAGATTTGATGATGGATTTCAAGGTACCCTACATGGGGGTTTTACTACATGTTGGTGCATTGATTTGAATTAAGTTTTCTCATCTTATTTCACCATTGAATTGCATGATTTTGAGCTAGTATCATGAACCCACCAAGTGTTTAATAAAATGTCAAGAATTCTCAAGTTATTGATGATCTATTACATGATTTACAAGTCAACTGACTATAAGATGATTAAGGGATTTCAAGTATGTATTGAATTCATGAAAAGTATGTATGATTTTACAAGTATCAAGTTAATCCCTATTTCAAGATTTTTACCTCTTGTGAGCTATTCATGTTAAAGCAAGGGTTCATGCATGATTATGATCTGTCTCATGATTTAAATTAGGCTCACCATTAGAGGTCAAACATGTTTAAGAGCGTCTCATTTCATTTTTCTATGTTTCTTACAAGTTATTAAGTATGATTATTTCAAGTATTCAGTTGGATTACACTTAGCATCGATGGATTGGATATCGGCGTGGACTATCTTTAATGTTCCATACTCCTTTCCTCAAACTATGTGCCAACCTAGGATTATACCTTACCCTTGCTATACTAGTGGATCCATTTAGTGTAGTTTATCATAAAATCTACTCCAAAATAGGATGGGTTCCCGTAAGGAGGGTTACTTCTCTGAAATGGGATGGGCTCTCATAAGTTAAAGTATGGTTTACCTTGGAAAGTAGACCACCACTTTACCAATGAGGGATAGTCGTCGAGATTCTATTTTGTAGCTCTCTTGGTCGTACTTTCATTGGTTAGTGTCTCTTCCCACACATGTATTATATTTTATGAAAGTGGAATAACTTACAAGCATGTTTTACTTCAAGCATTGATCATGCATGCCATATCAAGATTACACTTGTCTATTGCTTATTATTATGCATTTTGACTATATAGGGTTATGGTTTGTTGCATTACATCCTACATACTTAGTACATTCAAATGTACTCACGCATACTCTGTGAAAATATGATATTACCATTTAGGGACTAGAGCACTATTTGATCCTCCTCCTCATGGCTAGTATGATCCTTTGAAGTAAGCTTTGGTGAGCCCTCAAGTCCGAGGATATTATCTTTATTACTCTTGTTATTTTGAGACTTCTTAACGTTGAACAGTTGCTAATATTAGGGTGAGCCCGGAAAGTGTCTTGGCCCTTGCTCGATTCCAAGTTAGAGGTGTTGTTGGATATTATGGTGTATTTATTCTTGAGTTTGACTCTTTAATGCTTTAATGATTATCAAAAACTTCCCTTAGTTATGCTTCCCTTTTTATTATATCTCTTGTTGTTGTTTACTTTGCTTCAATGACTAAGGATCTATGATTGATATGCTAAAAGGCTTGTTTAGTCCCTTCAGGTTCCCATTCGCTATATCGCATCTAGGTCCTAACATTGGGTTATATAAATTAGGTATCAGAGCACTAGGTTATTAATGGTCCTCGGAATCCAACACACCACGTGAATTAGAGTCTTATTCATGGTTGTAAAGCATGCCACAACTATGAATGGGAGTCATTGAGGCATTTTAGTAAATGTTTCATTTCTTCATGATATATATCGTGCGGTAGAGATAAGTCCACTAAGGCTTATTATTGATCCCTAAAAATTATGTTCAGAATATATCTCAAACTACTCAGAATGGTGGGCAAGACAATGACCATCTCTCAATTAAGGGTCCACCTTCCAATGGTGATATGTCAAATACGAAGGCTTGTAATTCTCTATGGCTATTGGCCATGGCTGTAAATACTCTACTCAATCAAAAAGTGGGTGTTGTCAAGATTTCATGGGATAAGAGGAGGGAGAGTGAGGCTAAGAGGGCTCAAGTTGGTGGTGCCTTATCTTCTACTAGTCTACGAATTCCCAAGTACAATAAGAAAAGGATTCCTTTTGTCACTTGCCAAGGGTGTGGGAAGAAACACCAAGGGAGGTATTTGGCTGAAGTTGAAGGTTATTTCAAGGGTGGCGATGTTGGGTATAAGATGAGAGATTACCTGGTGGCCTCAAAGGTAGGGAGAAGAAAGGTATGAATCAAAGGTGGTAATAGTGGGATGACTTGCCCTAGGTGCCCAAATTATGGTGAAACCATAATGGCACATGTTGGAGGAATACAGGTGAATGGTGTGGCAAGATGGGTCCTATAAGATTGTTGATTGCCCATATGCTCAAAGGGAAGGCATGGATGTTGGTGTTCAAGCTTCTCCTCTATGCTACAAGTGTGGAAAGTACTATCTAGGAGACTGTTTGGCCGGTTCGAGTACGTGTTTTGAGTGTGGCGTAAAGGATCATGATTCGAGACATTGTCCATGGCTTACTACATATTATTAAGATGACTGTCATAGTTCCCAAACATACCCCTCTAAGGATCATTAGACTTAGCATGGTGCTTCAAAGGTATGTTAAAGGTTTTAGATCTTGATGTGTATGTATTAATAGACCCGAGTGCCACTCTTTCTTTTATTACTCCTTTTGTTGCCAAAGAGCTTCATGTTAATCCCGAATTGTTATGTGAACCTTGTGAAGTGTCTACCCCAATTGGTGAGTCCATTGTTTCTAGAAGAGTCTATAGAAATTATCCCGTGTTCATATAGCATAAAATCTTACCTTGGGATTTTGTTGAATTATATATGGTGGATTTTGATGTCATTCTTGGGATAGATTGGTTGCGTGCATATTATACTTCTATTGATTGTAGAACCTGTAGGATTAATTTCTAATTCCCTAATAAGCCCGTCCTTGAGTGGGAAAGTCTTGATGTAGTGGTCAAAGGTAGATTAATTTTGTTAGGACGTAAACTAGGGCCTAGATGTGATACGGCAAATGGGGAACCTGAAGGAACCCCAAACAAGCCTCTTAGCATATCATATACACATCCTTAGTTGCAGAAGCAAGAATAAACAACAAGAGAAAACATAAACAAGGGAAATTGGTACTAAGGGAGAGTGTTTAGTACTTAAATTGCATAGATAAGTCAAAACTCAAGCATAATACATAACTTGTCCAACAACACCTTTAGACATAGAACTTAGCAGGGGGCAAGACAAGCTACCGAACTCACCCTTATAATCATACATTTCCAACATAAGAAGAGTCAATACATAGCATAAATCTAGAGAATTATGTCCTCAGAATTGAGGAGACACCAACTTGCTTGAATAGATATCACTAGCCATGCGGAGGATGATGATGATCAAGTGGAGCCCAGTTCCTACATTGTAAGCTCATGTAGGCATAGAGTATCAGTTAGTATGTTTGAATATGCTAAGCATGTATGATGCAATGCAACAAGAGATGCAACGTAATGAAAATGCATGATGATAAGCAATGGATAGCATAATAGCAATATGGCATGTATGATCAATGCTTATGTAAATTATACTTTGGAAATCATTCAATTTGTATAAAACATAATATATAAGTGTGGAAAGAGACCTCAACCGACATAAAATAAGACCAAGTGAGCTACAACTTGGAATTCCAATGATTAACCCTCACCAGTAAAGAGATGGTCTACTTGACAAGGTAAACCATACTTCACCTTATGGGAGCCCATCCCATTTTAGAGAAGTAACCTTCCTTGCGGGAGCCCGTCCCATTTCAAAAAGGATTTCATGAGTAAAACATTACGGGAGCCCGTCCCATTTTGCAAAGGATTTCATGAGTAATTTCAATTTACGGGAGCCAATCCCATTTTGGAATGAACTTCAAGAGAAAGTGCACTAAATGGATCCACTAGTATTGCATAGGCATAACATAGTCCTATGGTGACACATAGTTCAAGAAAGGAGAGAAAATCCTCCATCCACCGGTGCTAAGCCTAATCCCATGGAATAAATAGAATAATCATAGCTTTAATAACTTAAGAGAATCATGGCATGAGTAGCTCTTAAACATCCTTGACCTCTAATGATGAGTGCAAGTTCAAAATATAAGAATAGATCATTATTAAATATTACCCTTGCATTAATATCAAAAGACTCACAAGAGGTATAATCTTTGAAAAAGGGCTTCACTTCATACTTGAACAATCATAGATAATTGCATGAATTCATAACATACTTGATAACCCAAATTTAGCCTGAAGTCACTTGACTTGTAAAAACATGCACATATCTTGAAAATTGCTAACTTAGTATTTCATCAAATACTTAGTGAGCACATATGAGGACATGTTCAAATCATGCAAAATGCAAGAGTATAGATCATGAAATAATGAAATCAATGCATCTTAAAATCATGTAAACAGCCTACCAACATCATGGTAAAACCCCATCATGGATAACTTGTAAATCAAATCAAAACTTCACAATAGTTCATGGATTTCATAACTTGAATCAGGTATAGTCTCAATAGACAAAGATAACTTCATAGTATTAGCTCAAAATAGATATTTATGCATAATAAACAATCTTTGACAAAACTCTAATACATTTCTTGCTCATATTTCATAATAATAGATACTCATAAGAAATACAACTTGAAATCACGCAATATTTTCATAAAATATTAGGTTGGGATTCATAGGTAAATGGAACCCATGAATAAAACCTATTGATTTTCTAAAAATTGAGTTGAGAAATACTTGAAGCTTGGAATGGGGTCTTGATATGCACAACTTGTTCTTTAATTTCCTTGAATTCTTATTGAGGTTTGGTAAAGGCTCTTGGGAGAATTTGAGAGTGTATTCTGATTGGGAGGAGTGAATTTGATCTTTAGAACTAAGGTTTAGGTCTTTAAGAAGTGTTAAGATAGCATAAAAATCCCAAAAAGATTAATAGAAATAACTAAATTTATGAAATGCCATAAATGAAATAGAATTTGGCAAAACCCCGTATATACCCCTACACAGATGAGTTCTACAAAAATGGGCACAAACTCTTCATCCAAACTCTAAATAAGGTGAAACCAATTGTGTTGGAAAACTAATTCAAAGAGTTTTAATTTGGTAGGTCATGGGCTACCCAGTCCTTTGTGTGGTAAGAGATATGTCCCTTTAAAGTTGACCCTCCTACAGGTACTTGTACGAAACTTACCCAACGGAAATTCCTTAGAACTTGGCTTGACATAGATTTTAATGAGAGACTAAAGCTTGAATGAATTTCTTAAGATCCGAAATGAGTTTGGGACACTCGAATTTGGGTGAAATGTTTAGCTAAGTGTTAGAGAGGATTTTGGAGAATCTCTTGAATTATATGGGATTGAAAATGACTAAGTATAGGTGTTTTTTTATGTATGGGGAGACTTCAACCTAAGACCCAAAGTAGTTGGACCAGAAAATTAAAATTGGCAAAAAATTACACCTCTCACACCCCTGGCATGTCACGCTTGTGGTGCGCTTGGTCACTAGCATTCACGAACTTTGAAATTTTGAATATTGCAATGGTTGCTCTAAAAGCAGGGTTAGATCCATGTCCCACTCAATTTTTCCTTGAAAAAGAATATGAAAGCCAATTTTTGGTATCACGCATAGATTTTGAGATATATAGAAATTACGATTATGGCCATTTTCGAGGCACATTTTCGGGCATTTTTGGGGTCATTTCAAATTTCTTGTCCTAAAGCCCAAAAGTTGATTTCTAAGGGTTATCTTGATCATCTCGTGAGGGTTAAGGATGTAAAGTCCAAAGTCCTTCCTATTTAGTCTGTTCCAGTGGTTAATAGGTTTCTTGATGTCTTTCTCGATGAGGGTCCCGATGTTCCTCCCGAAAGGGATATTGCTTTCGATATAGACCTTCTCTCTGATACACAACCCATTTTTATTCCCCCTTACTATATGGCACCGGTGGATCTGAAGGAGTTAAAGGAGCAATTGCGGGAAAAATTGGAAAAAGGTTTCATAAGGCCTAGTATATCACATTGGGGTGCACAGTGTTATTTGTGAAGAAAAAAGATGGTTCTATTAGAATGTATATTGACAACAGACAACTTAATAGAGTCAGAATAAAGAACAAGTACCCTCTACCAAATGACCTTTTTGAGTACTTGAAGGGGCTAGTCACTTTTCTAAGATTGATCTTTGGTGCAGTATCACCAAGTGAAAGTGAGGCAGTGTGACAATCCCAAGATGGCTTTCCCATTTAGGTATGGGCACTTTGAGTTTGTGGTTATATCCTTTGGGTTGACTAACGCACCGGCTATATTTATGGATCTCATGAATAGGGTCTTTAAACCCTACCTTGACTTGTTTGTGGTGGTCTTTATTAATGATATCTTGATTTATTCCCATAGTGAGGAGGAGCATGTCAATCACTTGAGGGCGGTATTGCAAATCTTGAGGGAGGAGAGGTTGTATGCTAAATATGAAAAATGTGAGTTTTGGTTGAAAAAGATTGCTTTTGTAGGGTATATGGTATTGGCTGATGGTGTTAAGGTGAATCCTAAGAAGACGGAGGTGATTAGAAATTGGCCTAGATCTTTGACTCCATTGGATATTAGGAGTTTCTTTTGTTTGACAGGTTATTACCAGAGGTTTGTAAATGGGTTCTCTTCTGTTGCTTCCCCTATGATAAAGCTGACCCAAAATAATGCAAAATTTATGTGGACCGATGAATGTGAAAAGAGTTTCCAACCTTGAAAGATAAGTTTGTCTCTACTTCTATCTTGGATGTACTAGAAGGGTTTAAAGGATTTGTTGTATATTGTGATGCGTCAAGAATTGGCTTGGGGTGTACTTCGATGCAAAATGGTAAGGTGATAGCATATACCTCTAGGTAACTTAAGGTGCATGAGAAGAATTATCCCACCCATGATCATGAATTGGTGGCCATGGTATTTACTTTGAAAAATTGGCGACACTTCTTTTATGGATTCATGTTAAGGTCTTTACTGACCATAAGAGTCTTCAATATTGTTCACCCAAAAAGAGTTCTTAACTTGAGACAAAGAAGGTGGTTAGAGCTTCTTAAAGATTATGATAAGAGTGTGCATTATCACCCTAGCAAAACTAATGTTGTGGCCGATATTCTAAGTAGAGTTTCAATTGGTAATCTAGCTCATGTTGATGATGGCAGCAAGGAGGTTGCTAGAGAGCATCACTGGTTGGCTAGACTGGGGGTTAGGTTGGATGAAGTTGATATTGGTAGTGTAGTTGTGGTTGATGGCTATAAATCTTCCTTGATTGAAGAGGTAAAGGCAAAATAAGATCTACACCCTGCGTTGCTAGAGTTGAAGGCCTTATTGAGAGATGGTAAAGTGCAGGTTTTCTCCCAAGTGGGAGATGGTGCCCTTAGGTTCAAGGTATATTGTGCGTGCCAAATGTGGATGACATGAAAGAATTGATCTTGAAGGAGGCCCATAATTCATCCTATTCCATTCACCCTAAATCTACAAAGATGTATAGAGACTTGAGGGAGGTGTATTGGTGGGGTGGTACAAAGAGAGACATTACCAAGTTCTTATCTGGATGTCACAATTACCAACAAGTGAAAGCCAAACATCAAAGGCTGAGTGGCCTAACCCGATATATAGAGATTCCTACTTGGAAGTAGGAATAGATCAACATAGATTCTATGGTTATGTTGCCTAGGATTAGGAAATATTTTTACTCTATTTGGGTTGTTATGGGTAGAATGACAAAGTCAGCTCACTTCCTACTAGTCAAAAGTAATTATGTTGTTGAAGATTATGCCAAGTTGTACATTCATGAGTTGGTTAGATTGGATGGGGTGCCCTTGTCTATCATTTTGGATTGGGATGCTCAATTCAGTTCTCACTTTTAGAGGTCATTTTAAATAGGTCTTGGTACAAGGTTAAGCTTGGCATGACTTTTCATCGTCAAATGGATGGTCAAGCCGAGAGGACTATCAAAACTCTTGAGGATATGCTTAGAGCTTGTGTTTTGGAGTTTAAAGGTAGTTGGGATGTTCTCCACTTATTGAATTTGCTTACAACAATAGCTACCACTCAAGCATTGGTATGACTCCCTTTGAAGCTCTTTATGGTTGGGATTGTAGGTCACCGGTTAGATTGTTTGAAGTGGGGAAATGACTTTACTAGGTCCAGATTTTGTCATAGAGGCCTTGGAGAAGGTAAGGATGATAAGGGAGAGATTTAAAACAACGCAAACTAGATAAAAGTCCTATTTCGATTTAAGGAGAAGTGATCTTGAGTTTAATGATAGTGATTGGGTATACTTGAAAGTCTCACCCATAAAGGATATGGTCCAGTTTTGTAAGAAAGAGAAATTGAGCCCAAGACTTGTGGGTCCCTTTAAAGTTTATAGGAGAGTGGGTAAGGTTGCATATGAGTTGGAGTTGCCTATGGAGATGAATATAGTTCATCCGGTCTTGGATGTGTCCATATTGAGAAAGTGTGTGGGTGACCCAAGTGTTATAGTGCCCTTGGATGTGGGTGTCATAGGAGATAATTTGACCTATGAGGATGTCACGACCCAAGCCTAGAGACTAGACCTAACTGGTGAATGGGAAAGTTTGAATATACTAAGTATATGGGATGCAATGCAACAATAGATAGACATCATAATCCAAAATGCATAACGATAAGCAATAGGCATAATATAGCAATATGATATGTATGGTCAATACATAAGTAAAACATACTTAAGTAAATCATGCTAATATAAGATATCATATGTGAAGAAGAGACCAAGCTAGCTTTGCAACCTTGGTTGGTTGATGATGGTCACACCCCAATCATCCTAGGTGGTGAGGTATAAACCCCTCACCACCTAGGATGGTTCAAAAGTGGGAACCCTTAGGCCCAACACTTAAAAAGTCTTGGACTAAAGACAAGAGAAAATAGGACCAAAACAGATTGCTCACAGGAAATTGCATTTTCTACACGGGTGAGTTTTACAAAAATGGGCATAAATCCTTCATCCAAACTTGGAATGTGGTGAAACGAATTGTATTGGAAAGCTAATCCAAAGAGCTTTCATCTAATGGGCGTAAGCTACCTAGTTCTTTGTGTGCTAAGAGATATGCCCCTTCAAAGTGGACCCTCCTAAATAACGTCTTTTGCGATTTTTGGACTTTGATACGGTTGGTCTAAAATTTGGGTTAGACCCATTTACCACTCAATTTGACCCCCTAAACAAGAATATGATGTTGAATTTTCAGAAGAACAAACGGATACTTTGATACATAAAAAGAAGATTCCAGGCACTTCCGAGGCACGTTTTCGGGCACTTTTTATTTCTTGGGGTCGTTTCAATATCGCCCTCTTGGGAACATTCATCCCTGAATGTAGAAGAGATGTACAAGACAAGATTAATCATGAACAAATGAACCCCAATATGAATGCAAAATTAGATTTAAAACACCATTTTCAAAATCTCAACATAAGTGTAAAATCATCATAAACTTGCCAACTTAGACATGAATGCATATGAATGACATAGGGGCTGAAATACAAGACTTGAAATTGTAAAAAGTACTTGACGTGTTATCATCATCTTGAATAGAATGAAAGAGATATGGATATTGCTCCTCCATGCCCACTTCGGCTCCCCGAGAGATACAAATAGACGATTCTTCACAAAAGGGCCTTGAAGACCACTACATCATTATCAATCCACTTCTCCACTCATCCCTCCAACACCTCCACCGGTACCTTCTCTTAAGTCAACTTACCCTCCTTAACTCCCATAACCTCAAAGTTTTCTATAACAATAAAGTCACCAACACATCACATCCACCTAGAAGCATGACAAATCGAATTAACCATATCTACACCCAAAAGCAATCCCCAAACTTAAGCAACTTTACCAACCTCCCTCTACATTCTATAAGGACTCACAATAATCAAATCAACTGTCAATCTTAAATACACCTAACCCACTTGGTACCATAACCACCATGTCCCCCTTGGGAGACAACCTCCACTATATCATCTTCTTACCCAAGACTTCCAACTCTAATAAGGTGGACTCAAGGCCTTCCCTAATCTAGTCCTCTTATCCCAAGAAGATTCGGAACCATCAAGAACCCTATACTACGATTCTCAACTTCCTTCAACCTAACTCTCTCTAGTGGACCGATGGACTCTACTAGTCTCCTCCTTGCCACCATCAATAACACATGCTATCCAAGGTAGGGTTTTAAGACCATATTTTAAGAAACCCACAATCATTATCGGTGCATAAATCAACCAAAAAACGCAATAAATACTAATAATGCTTACTCCTAATCCGAAAAGACACCTAGGGATATCACCTCACTCCATTCTCACTTAGGGACAAAACCCGAACCAAAGATCAATCTTAGAGAGTTGACTAACCCATCGTAGTTGACTAAATAGAACACCATCCTTACCCATCATATTATACACTCATTAGAAACATGCTATGCAAGTAGCCCAAACTACCCCAAGACCCTTAACACAACAAGCTAAGTCGTCGTCCCACAAGAATACTTATAATACTCATGTACATACTCTCAAAGAGACAATAGTCATTTTCCAAATCATTTCAATGCACAATTGGGCTTAAAAGCCAAACACCATTCATAAAAATTCATACTTAGGCTCAAATGCCAAAATCATAATTTCATAGTCATAATACTCGTGCATACGAATGACCCATTCATATATAAAATGGTGCAAGCACCAAAAATTCTTAAAGAGCCAAAATAAAAGACACATATGTAATCACAATATTGTCATAACATAGCTTTTATCAAATTCATACCATAAAAAAAATTGGGCTTACCCATAACATAATTTTTAAAAATAATCTGTGTACATGAATGCATATGCTATGAATAATGAGGAAATGACATGGGTAATTAAGACTCCATTTAAAATCAACGTTTACAGTAGGAAGTTGAACTAAAAACATAATAAATTATATATTTAAATCCATAGTGTAATATCTCATGCATAAATTATTTGAAAAGGGGAACATGCATACTTATAACTCCATAAACCCAAAGTAAAACCTATATAACGGTTTAAATCACATTAAAATCATCAAATAAACACTACCTATGCATCAATAGAATATTAGGAATCATAATATTCAAATCCCAAATTAAAATAAGTAAAATCCATGTAGGTTTTCTTGAAAATAAATTTTGGGTCTCCTTGATTGGAAGGAATCAAGGGTCAATCCCCATATACATGAATCCTACTAGCACCAAGGAATAACACAAGAAATAGCAACCCCTAGACCTATCAAATCACCCTACTCACAACCTCCGGCAATAGCCCACTAAACCCAAGAGGCTCCTACTATCCGGTGAAGTCAAAGGTATAGGCCCTAGACCTATCAAATCACCCTACTCACAACCTCCGGCAATAGCCCACTAAACCCAAGAGGCTCCTACTATCCGGTGAAGTCAAAGGTCTAGGCTAATCTCCAATAACCTTCATATTTCTAAGGTTCACTTAATACCATCACTCGGCACCACACAACCTAGGAGGCAATCTCTTACCACCATAATTACCATCTCACCTACTAGCACCCAACCTTCTTCCTCAACCTTTTATTACAACTCTCAAATGATTCAGATGCACTACCTCATTAGGGAACGAACCACACCTACATCACCAAAACCACCATAAACCTATTAGAGTAAGGACTAAAGATCTTGGTCATGTGACTTATAGGCATAATCAGTGTACTAGTTAAACTAGACGACACTACCCCAAATTCAAAATATCGGAAAGGGGCATTCAACACCTCATCTATCACCAACAACAATTCTATAAACAAAACAACTTAGGTTCAACACCTCCAATTCTCACAAGATGATAAATGCAACCCCTTAGAGACTAATTGTACCTTAAGACATGAAATAGATCTACCTCCCTTGCTATCACTTAACAACCTCCTCCTCAAAGACGACCTCATTAGGGATTTGGGATCTAACTCTAAGGGTCCTACCATCCATGAAGACACAATATGCATGCAACTATTCCATCCCTAGTATGACATCAAAAACCACTACGCCAACTCCAACAAGCCACAAAGGAAGACTTAATACAATACAAACCTAGATCAATACCTATGAACTTTCTAGCAACAATATACCCAGCAAAGAGATAAATACCAAAGGTTCATATGAAAACTCGGGGCACACAAGAAGCCCCACCATCAACTAAAAGAAAAGGGAAGAAATAGTGAAACTCAGATCCATCAAAATCAAAACCTTCTACTTATCTTCCTTCACCTTCCACTTTGAAATGGCCTGATCAACTAAAGCAGCAAAGAACATTCGTTAGAGAGAAAAGTGCAATCTCACTTCTAACGAATGACATAGACCTTGAAAAAGAGAAATATTTCCTAAAACATCTCATAGTCTCCTACTCATAGTTGTGCACAAAACAACCATGAATAAGACTCTAATCAACACAGTGTGTTGGACTCCAAGGAATTAAAAACCAAGTGCTCTGATACCATCTTTGTCATGACCCAAGCCTAGAGCCTAGACATGACCGAAGAATGGGGAATATGAAAGAACCCCAAATAAACCTCATAGCATATCATTACACATCCTTGGTCGCGGAATAATTAAATGACATTTGAAGAAGGAAAATATGGGAAAAAAGGAATATGGAAGAACTTGTCATAACATAGAGTCAAGAGATAATAGAATCAACTCATGGTATAAATACATAACTTTATCCAACAACATCTCTACTATATAGATAATGGCGGAGGCCACGACATACAACCAGGCTCACCATCATAGTCATAAGTAAATGATAAAGTAAAGAGAATCTTAATACATAGTGTGAGAGAATAATTTGGAATAAAGGACTCACCAAAGGCTAACTTGAACAATCCATCTAGCCAAAAGAAGAATTAATAGGATCTTCGATCCCTACATGGTGATATCATGTAGCCAAAAGTATGTGTTAGTATGTTTGAATGTACTAAGTAAGTGGGATGCAATGCAATAACAGATAGGCATCATAATCAAAAATTCAAAACTGTAGGTAACAGGCATAATATAGCAATATAACATGTATGATCAATCCATAAGTAAAACATGAGATAAATAAATCATGCTCATATAAGATATCATATATGAAGAAGAGGGTAGCTAGCTTTCTAACCTTGGTTGGTTGATGATGGTCACACCCCAATCATCCTAGGCGATGAGGTATAAACCCCTCACATAGTTGATGTTGGTCACACCCTAATCATCCTAGGTGGTGAGTATAAACCCCTCACATGGTTGATATTGGTCACACTCCAATCATCCTAGGTGATGAAGTGTAAATCCCTCACATGGTTGATATTGGTCACACCCCAATCATCCTAGGTGGTGAAGTATAAAGCCCTCACATGGTTGATGTTGGTCACACCCTAATCATCCTAGGTGGCGAAGTATAAACCCCTGACATGGTTGATGTTGGTCTCACCCCAATCATCCTAGGTTGTGAGGTATAAACCCCTCATATGGTTACCCGGGCTCTTATCCCCTGGATTGGGCATGGTCTAGTGGAACACTTTATATAGGATTCATCATAAGCTATAAAACCTCATGTAGTAATAATCATGCACATAAGCTTATTTCATTATCATAACATCATTCATATCATATCTCATGCTTTGGACCTTCAATATAGCCCACTAAACCCAAGAGGCTCCTACTCACATAAGCTTATTTCATTATCATAACATCATTCATATCATATCTCATGCTTTGGACCTTCAATTTCTCAAGAAAACATAACAGGACATTTTATCAAGCACCTTGGGGTGTGTAATGGGGGTAAAAGGGCATGCAATTTAAAGATGAAATCATGTAGCAAAATCAGTTATAAAACCTTTAAGCACCACCCCTAAAATATTCACATCAAAACCTCTCATCAATTCAAATATTAGATCCAAGATTTGAAGCTCAAAATATGCTAAAATAACCATATTTTCATGAACTAAAATCACTGTGCAGTAAATTTGTCAATATACAAGACCTACATGTAAAATCAACTTTAAATCATGCAATATTAATTAAAAGAGGGTTTAGGCACCGTGGGTGGAAGGACCCAATGGTTCAACACTACATACCTTAGCTTTGGAGAGTTTCTTGAAGAAGACTTTAATGGAGATTTGAAGCTTGAGTGAAATTTTTGAAGAATTCCTTAAGATTGGTGTTGAGTTTGGGACTTGAATTTAGGGTGAAATATGAGTCTATATGTTTGAGTGAGTTTTGGGGGATTTTTAGGATGATATGAGGGTGAAATAAGGCTAAGTATTTGTATTTTCAGGTGTGGGAACCCTTAGTCCCAAGACTTAGAAGTGTTGGATCAAAGTGAAGAGAAAATATGACCTAAATGGACTGCTCACTGGAAATTGCATTTTCTGCATGGGTGAGTTTTACGAAAATGGGCATAAATCCTTTATCCGAACTTGGAATGAGGTGAGATGAATTGCATTGGAAAGCTAATTTAAAGGGCTTTCCATTTGGTAGGTCGTGGACCACTTAGTTCTTTGTGTTCTAAGAGATATGCCCCTTCAAAGTGGACCCTTCTAAATAGCGTCTTTTGCGATTTTTGAATTTTGATATGGTTTCTCTAAAATTTTTGTTAGACCCATTTCTCACTCAATTTGCACCCCCTAAACAAGAATATTATGTCAGATTTTCATATTATGAAACGGATTCTTTAGATATATGAAAAATAAGATTTTGGGCACTTTCGAGGGATGTTTTCGGGCATTATTTTTTTCTTGGGGTCGTTTCAATATCTCTCCCTTGGGAACATTCGTCCCTGAATGTAGAAGCTATGTACAAGATAGGAGTAATCATGAAAAAATTATCCCCAATATGAATGCAGCATTATATTTGAAACACCATTTTTAAAATCTCAACTTAAGTGTAAAATCATCATAAACTTTCCAACTTTAACATGAATGCATATGAATGACATAGGGGCTGAAATGCAAGACTTGAAATCATAAAAAGGACTTGATATGTTATCGTAATCTTGAATTGAATGAAAGAGATATGGATATTGCTCTTCTTTTCCCGCTTTGGCTCCCCGAGAGACACATACGAATAGATGACTTTTCCCAAAGGGCCTTGAAGAACACTACATCATTATCAATCCACTTCTCCACTCATCCATCGAACACCTCTACCGGGACCTTTTCTTAAGTCAACTTATCCTCCTTAACACCCATAACCTCAAAGTGTTCTATAACACTAAAATCACCAACACATCACATCCACCTAGAAGCATTACAAACCAGATTAACAATATCTACACCCAAAGGCAATCCCCAAACTTAAGCAACTTTACCAATCTCCCTCTACACTCTATAAGGACTCACAATCCTTAACTCAATTCTCAATCTTAAATACACCTAACCCACTTGGTACCATAACCACAATCTCCCCTGAATAAGGTGGACTCAAGGTTTTGCCTAATTTAGTCCTCTTATCCCAAGAAGATTTGGAACCATCAAGAACCTTATACTACCATTCTCAACTTCCTTCAACCTAACTCTCTATCTAGCCGACCGATGTACTCTAGTAATCTCCTCCTTGCCACCATCAACAACACATACTAGGCTACCTAGAGTACCAACACAACACTATCCTTACAAGAAAAAAAACTAATGCCCACTCACATCATAATTCATAAAGACTTCTAACAACCTTCTTGCTTCCCACAATGCACACTTACCACACTTACCAAACAACCTCTCATCCTCCAAGACTTCCAACACTACCCCAAAATGATTCACAAGCTCTAAACAAACCAATACTTCGTTACTAGAAATCACCACAAACATGCCAAGGTAGGGTTTTAAGACCCTAATCAAGAAACCCACAATCATTACCTATGCATAAGTCAACCATGCAACTCCATCAATACTAATAATGTTTACTCCTAATCCGAAAAGACACCTAGGGATATTTCCTACTTTCATCCTCACTTGGGGACAAAACTCGAACCAAAGATCAATCTTAGAGAAGTGACTAACTCATAGTAGTTGACTAAATAGATCGACCATCCTTACCCATCATATTACAACCTTACGAGTTCTACACTCATTAGAAACATGCTATGCAAGTAGCCCAAACTACCACAAGACCGTCAAAACAACAAGCTATGTTGTCATTGAACAAGAATACTTACAATATGGATGCACATACTCTCAAAGAGGCAATAGTCATTTTCCAAATCATTTTAATATATAATTGGGCTTAAAAGCCAAACACCATTCATAATAATTCAGACTTAGGCTCAAATGCAAAAAACATAATTTTATAGTCATAATACTCATGCATAGGAATGACCTATTCATATACAAAATGGTACAAGCACCCAAAATACTTAAAGAGCTAAAATAAAAGACATATATGTGATCACAATATTACCATAACCAACCTTTTATCAAAATCATATCATAAAATAAAATTGGGTTTACCCATAACATAACATTTCAAAATAATCCGTGTACATCAATGCATATGCTGTGAACAATGACGAAATGACGTGGGTAGTTAAGACTCCCTTTAAAATCAATATTTATAGTATGAAGTTGAAGTAAAAACATAATTTATTCCATATTTAAATCCATAGTGTAATCTCTCATGCATAAGTAATTTTAAAAGCGAACATGTATACTTGTAACTTCATAAACCCAAAGTAAATCATCATATAACGGTTTTTGTCACATTAAAATAATCAAATAAACACTACCCAGGGGAACATGCATACTTATAACTCCATAAACCCAAGGTAAATCCTCATATAATGGTTTAAATCACATTAAAATCATCAAATAAACACTACCCATGCGTCAATAGAATATTAGGAATCATAATATTCAAATTCCAAATTAAAATAAGTAATATCCATGTAGGTTTTCTTGAAAATAAATTTTGGGTCTCGTTGATTGGAAGAAATGAAGGATCAACCCACATTCACATGAATTCAACTATTACCAAGGAATGACACAAGAAATAGCAACCCCCAGACCTAATAATCACCCTACTCACAACCTCCAGCAATAGCCCATTAAACCCAAGAGGCTCCTAATATTCGATGAAGTTAAAGGTCTAGGCTAATCTCTAATCACCTTCGTCTTTCTAAGGCCCACCTTAATACCATCACTCGGCACCACACAACCTAGGAGGCTACCTCTTACCACCAAAAGTCCCATCTTACCTACTAGCACCCAACCTTCTTCCTTAAACTTGTAGTACTATTCTCAAATGATTCACATGCACTACCAGCGTACTAGTCAAACCAAAAGACACTACCCCAAATTTAAAGTATCGAAAAAGGGCATTCAAGACCTCATCTACCACCAACAAAAATTCTTTAAACAAAACAACTTAGGTTCAACACCTCCAATTTTGACAAGATGATAAATGCACCCCCTTAGAGACTAATTGTACCTTAAGACATGAAATGGATCCACCTCCTTTGCTATAGCTTAACAAACTCCCCCTCAAAGACGAGCTCATTAGGGATTCAGGATCTAACTCTCCCGATCCTACCATCCATGAAGACACAACATGGATGCAACCATTCCATCCCTAGTATGATATCAAAATCTACTTATACCCAAGAAGATGGACACCAACTATCCACACAACCACTTGGGCACATAAAAAGCCCCACTATCTACGAAAAAAATAGAGAAGAAATAGTGAAAATTGAATCCATCAAAATCAAAACATTCTACTTACCTTCCTTCACTTTTCTTCTTGAAGTGATGTGATCAACTAAAAGAGCAAAGAACACTTGTTAAAGGGGAAAGCCCTATCTCACTTCTAAAGCACGACATAGACCATGAAAAAGGAAAAAATTTCCTAAAACATCTTATATCCTCCTACTCATAGTTGTGGTACACAACACAACCATGAATAAGACTCTAATAGACATGGTGTGTTGGACTCCGAGGATCTAATAACCTAGTACTCTAATACCATTTTTGTCACGACCCAAGCCTAGGGCCTATATATGACCGGTGAATGGGGAACCCGAAGGAACCCCAAACAAGCCTCAAAGCATATCATTACATATCCTTTGTCACAGAACAATTAAATGACATTTGAAGAATAAAAATAAGGGAAAGGGGGACTAAAGGAGAACTTATCATAACATAGAGTAAAGAGGGAATAGAATCAACTCATGGCATAAATACATAACTTTGTCCAACAACACATCTACTACATAGTTAATGGCAGGGGCCAAGATATACAATCGGACTCATCCTCATAGTTATAAGTAAATGATAAAGTAAAGAAAATCTTAATACATAGTGTGATAGAATAGTCCTTGTCCCTGGAATGGAGGACTCACTAAATCTAACTTGAACAATCCATCTAGCCACAAGAAGAATCAATAGGAGCTCCGGTCCTTACATGGTGATATCATGTAGAAAAGAGTATGCATTAGTACATTTGAATGTACTAAGTATGTGAGATGCAATGCAACAATAGATAGGCATCATATTCTAAAATGCATAACGATAAGCAATATGCATGATATACCAATATCACATGCATGATCAATGCATAAGTAAAACATTCTTTAGTAATCTATACTCATATAGAATATCATATATGTAGAAGAAACCAAGGAAGATTTCCAAGGTATGAAGCCCTTGGAGTTAGTGATGATGACGCCCCATCACTTAGGTGGATGAGTATGAACCCCCATCTAGGTTACCGAGTTCTTGTCCCCTCGTATCGGGTATGGTCTAATGCAACACTTTATATAGTATTCATCATAAGCTCTAATGCAATACATCATGTAGGAATAATCATATACATAAGCTCATCTCCTCATTATACATCATTCAAATCATATCTCATGCTCACTTAATCATCATAACATCATTTATATCATATCTCAAGATTTAGACCTTCGATTACTCAAGAAACCATAACTAGACATTTTATCAAACACTTGGCGGATGTGCAATGAGGCTAAAAGACCATGAAATTTAGAGATGAAATCATACAAGAAAATCAGTGGTAAAACCATCAATCAACAACTTGCAACACCCCTTAGACATTCACATTAAAATCCCTCATGAGATCCAACATTAGATCGAAGATGTAGAGCTCAAAATATGCTAAAACAACCATACTTCATGAACTAAAATCACTGTGCAATGAATTTCTCAATATACAAGACCCACATGTAAAATCAACTTTAAATCATGCTATATTAATTACTATGGTTCTTAAATTTAGAAAAAGAAGATATAAAAACACTTAAAGCATCTAAAGATACGGACGAAAAAGACACAACCTCAGTATTAGACATACACCATAAATATGAAGTGGCTATAAGAAATGAATTTAGTAGTATGACGACTGAAATAGAAGAAGCTATGAGAGAAAAAACTATTAATAGAAATTTAATGAATAAATTAGCTATATGTAATATGTGTTATTTAGATGAATATACTTGTGCATTTAAAGATTGCTATTATAAAGGAGTATATACACCCCAAGAAAGTCCAGGAATAAGACAATTA
>DF360964.1:40233-62257 GCA_000787875.1 Solanum virginianum | reverse complement strand
CCAACTACCAGCCAGGTGACTTAGTGTTGGTGAAGTTCAATGCGAGGCAGTTCAAGGCATTGAGGAGAGTCAATCCAAACCTTGTGCGGAAGTACGAGGGACCCTTTGAGATCGTTGCCAAGGTTGGCAAGATTTCATACCGACTGGATCTTCCCCCATCATTTCGGATCCATCCAGTCTTCCACGCCAGTGTTCTCAAGCCGTACCATGAGGACAAGGGCGATCCCAGCAGAGGGCAGTCGCAAAGAGCTCCTATGACAGTCACTGCCTCTTATGATCGGGACATCGAGGCTATCCTAGACTATCAGGCCCTGTAGAGGCGAGGACAGTCGGCTGAGGCCACATTCCTTGTCCATTGGAAGGGTCAGTCACCGGATGAGGCCACTTGGGAAAGCTATGAAGACCTTTGGCAATTTCGGTACAGGGTACGCCGGTTCATGCAGCAACAACTTCAGCCATGCGCCGAGGACGCCGCATCATCAGGCGGGGGAGCGTGATATGGCCCGCGTCCCTTTCTGCCCGCAGACGCATGCCAGCCCGCGCAGACGCGCGTGCCTGCCACGCAGGCGCGCATGCCTGCTGCGTAGGCGCATGCGTGCCGCGCCCAATCAGCGCGCCCGCCCGCCTGCGACCAATCAGCGCCTGCCGTCTGACTGGACCAACCAGCTTAGCGTAGAAATGTCTATATATAGAGTCCTTTGTATTATTTCTCAAGGGTTAGCACATTTTTGCAGCACACTCATATACTTGTAATAGTTTGTAATAGCATTTCCAAGCAAGAAATTATTTTTCTTCTCTAAGCCCGTCTACTTGTAATAGTTTGTAATAGTATTTCCAAGCAAGAAGTTATTTTTCTTCTCTAAGCCCGTCTCTTGTCCTTTATCTTGCATTCCCTTTGTTGGATCTTAGGCAAATTAGGCTTGCTAGCGTTTGTCATTTCCGCTTTCAAACGAACTAGCGCCGTGCGACCCCTCTAGGGCCGTAACAACGTGGTATCAGAGCAGCTACTTAGGGATTCCGACAGATAAAATGGCCAGCGATATTTGTCTGGCCCTTTGCTTCAATTTGCCTTATGCTATTCACTATTATTTAGTGTTGATTGTGAAATATCATGGATATTGAGGTTACTTGAATAAAAATAAGAAAATAATATGAAAGCGAAAATAGAATGATTAAAGACGAAATTTTGAAAATATGCGAAATTTGATAACACCCAAATTTCTGTTAACTACTCTAATTGATCTTAGTATTTAAAATTAGCAGATTAAAACTACTTATGATACTAATAGAGTCAATTTTAGAAATTAAATCAGAAGTGATGTATACCCCAACAATTATACTAATTAACTTCTTTAATTTACTTTAATAGAAATTAAAGATATCAAGTTTAGAATGAATCTTACCTCCTTAAGAATATGTTTCTTATAAGGTTGCAAATAAATTCATGATCACTATGCACAAAGATATAAAGAAAAGAAATCTTTCAAAATATTATTCATAATAATAATAACCCTTCGGAGTGGCCCAGTAAATTGGGCTTGAGACTTCCATGTTGGAAGTCTCAAGTTTGAAACCCCTTACCAGCGAAAACAAGGGGTTTGTCTTCTGGGTCGAGCTCGTCGCACCAGACTTGCCTATTGCGGGTTACCTTTCCTATGTGGTTTACGAGCTATGCATAGGAGTGGGAGTTTATCCTATGCGCACCCAAAGGATAGCAGTTGCGGGTTCTCTTTGTTATAAAAAAATTAATTCATAATAGTCTTGACAAAAAAAAATACTAACAAAATACAACCCTTATACATAGGGGAAATCTACCTCAAATAACATAGAATTTGAATCCTACTTTTATGAAAGTAATAAATACTAAAACCTAACTAGGAACTTTTAAACTAGAAAGTTAAAACTAGGAAAACATGTAAAAAAATGTCAAACTTCTCCCCAAAAGTTGCCAAGAAAATTCTTACCTAAACAGTCCCTTTTGTTACTTTTGGACTTGAATTTCAGCCATTTATTGGCTGAATTGCAGCGCTCTTGGGCTTGATTCTCATCTCTTTTTGGGCTGAATTTTTAGTTCCTTACTTTGGCATTCTTAGCTCCTTCTGCGGCCTCCATGTGGGCACCCCTTTTTTGACTCCATGGGCCTTGCTGGAGTGCATTAGCAAAAATAATGCCTGCAATAACTCTTTGTAGTAGTCATATCTTGTTTAGCAGTTTTTTTCATGTTATGTTGCATTAGTTATACACTCCATTATGTATTAAGGTATGTGTTACTAATACCATGGATTTCTAGGTATTAGAAATGCAGAAATTTTAATGTATGTATTAGCATGATTAAAGATCCCATTACCCCTCAAGATTATTTTTTACGTTTTTTTCACTATAATTGTGAAGGTATCTTTTTAAATAAATATTTTTTATGCAATTTACACCAAACCAAGCAATTTTAAGAAATAGTTTATGTATAATTAATGCGAGCATTATTAATGTATGTATTGTTAATATACTCTATTTAGTATTAGTTTTATAAGCTCTACCAAATGGCCCCATAGTGTACTAGTAACCCTTGCATTATCAATGTCCGTATTAGTTATGCTGAGATTTTTCTTATACAATTTTTGTTTTTATGTATTAGAAATAACATGCATTGCATAATATTTTTATAAAAGAAAATATTTGCTTATAAAATCCATCCACTAATATGGCGAGTGATGTCCTATGGAGGTCTAGAGGCGAAAGGTGTTCCAATGGTGTATATTAGAGCGATAAAGGACATGTATGACAGAGCCAAGACTTGGGTAAGAACGGTGGGAGGAGACTGAGTATTTTCTGGTCGAGATAGGATTCCACCAAGGATCAATGCTTAGCCTTTTTTTTTGCTTTAGTGATGGATGAGCTGACACGATCTATTCAAGAGGAGTTCCTTTGGTGTATGCTATTTGCGAATGATATAGTACTAATTGATGAGACTCGAGATAAAGTTAATAATAGGTTGGAGGTTTGGAGACATACTTTGGAATCCAAAGGGTTCAAATTGAGTAGGACTAAAACAGAATATTCAAGAGTGCAAATTCAATGTTGCAAGGGGTGAAACAAACATTGAAGTGAAGCTTGCCACTTAATCTATTCCCAAGAAAGAAAGCTTTAAGTATCTTGGGTCCAGCATCCAGGGTAGTGGTGATATCGATGATGATGTTACACATCATATTGGGGCAACATAGATAAGGTGGAGACTTGCCTCTAGAGTATTGTGTGATAAGAAGATACTACTTAAGCTTAAAAGTAAGTTTTACAGGATGATGGTTAGGTCGTCGTTGCTATATGAGATGGAGTGTTGGCCAGTCAAAAACTCACACATCCAGAAAGTGCAAGTTGCGGAGATGAGGATGCTGAGATGAATGTGTGGACATACTAGGAGTGATAGGATTAAGAATGAGACAATTTAAAAGAAGTTAGGGGTGGCCTCTATGGCAGACAAGATGAGAGAAGCGAGACTGCGATGGTTTGGACATGTGAAAAGAAGTGTCGACGCTCTTGTTAGGAGGTACGATAGATTGGATTTAGAAGTTACACGGAGAGGTAGAGGCAGACCAAAAAATATTGGGGGAGGTGATTAGACAGGATATTGTGTCACTCCATATTACCGAGGACATGACCTTAGATAAAAAATAATGGAGGTCGCTTATTAGAGTGAAAGGTTAATAGGTTGGTAGGGATAGGATAATGTCTAGCGTTGTGGTATAGTAGGTTAGTAGGTTTATTCGTGTACTCGTGTCTTTATATCTTATGTTGATTATTATATGTCTCATACTTGTTTCTTTTATTATATTTATATATCATCACTTGCTTCTCGTTTTAATCATTTCTCTTTCATGTCTAGTATCTTCTGCTTTTGGGGCCTGATATTTTTGAGTTGAGGGTCTTTCAGAAACAACCTCTCTATCTCTATGAAATAGTAGTAAGATTTGTCCCCAGACCCCCACTTGTGGGATTTCACTAAGTATGTTATTGTTATTGTTGTTCTTGTTGTTATTGTAATATGGCAGAGAGGTAGTGAGGAACAATTGTATTTTTAATCATGCTAATGCATCCATTAGAACCCATCGTATTTCTAATGCATGAAATTCACGATATTAGTAATACATACTTTAATAAACAATAGAGCATATTGGTAATGCAAGGATTAGTCATACATAGGTTGAAAAAGTGTACAAAAAAGGTATTAGTAATATATAAAGCATGATTTTCTCTGATACACTCTAACAACCTTTTAATGAGATGATTGATAGCCACACAAACTTTTATGACTTATTTTAGTCGACAAGTTTCAAAAGTCTTTCTTAAATTTCGTGTCAGCCAAAGTACATCTTATAAATCGGGATGGAGTAGTATTAGATTTGGACCTGGACCATGAATATGTGTGCTTGTGTAGCACTTGGCTCACTCTCGCCATAATTCTTGGCTCGTTTTTGGGCTTGACTTGATTTCCCATTGAAGGCCGTTAACCTCGCATGAAGGTACGCCATTGTGGACACTATCAAATATGCTTATGGACTGACTAAAACTATGTATTGATTGAACTATTTATGACTATATGAATGTGGAGAGGTAGTATATATGGATCTTAGAAATCAATTCATTCAGTTAGCAGATTGTGTCAACTCTTGGTACGTGTACATATGACCATGATTTGGTTGCAATGATGCAGTATAACTACAGTGGTTGCAATGATGTGATTTTAAGATACTATAATTACCATGAAATATGAAGATTAATACAAATTGTTGAAGCTTGGTCGGGCTTGAGTTAGTGTAGAGAAATTCCCTCTTGCATGTTTGAACAAAGCATTGTGTGTGAGACCCAAGGATTTGATATATGATATTAGTATAAAATATAAACTATTTCGTCTTTGCAAAAGTATGTTACCTTTTCCTCCAATTTTGAGAGTATTTCTTGGTCTTGCTTGGGAGGTACTGACAAAAGTTTTGCTCCAATCAAAAAAAAGAGAAAAAAGGAAAGTAGGTGTCATATGAGAATGGCACTCTGGCAGAATGCCTTTTTATTTGATCAGTTGAGAGAATTCAAGTGTAGCTATCAAATGGGTGTTTTGTATAAAATAATATAGGAGTCAAGATTGGATTCCTTAATGTGTGGTTGTCTATTCCTCAGGCACGATTCTTGTTTCGTCAATCTCATTTACATTTTGAATTAGTATGAACATCCAAGCACTTATGTCTGACGTGTTTAAAATTATACAACCAACTCGACGTGTCTCTCACTAGAAATTTGCTTATCCATACCATCTCATGAAATTGTCCAAAATAATTAGTGAAAAACAATTCCAATTCTTAAAGAGGGAGTTATTCCAATGAGAAGCACCCTTCACTTCTAACCCGTCGTCACCAAGGGAGTAACAAAGATGAAAGTGGGAAGTGACACGTTTATGTTTGCTTAGTTATGCAATTTTTCTTTTTAATATATGTAGATGGATAATATAAATATAGATTTCATGATTGAAATTTAAAACCAAACTACACTCTCCACATGCCCAGGGGGTGAAAGTCATCCACACCTGATGCATACACCAACACAACATGTGTTTTAATTTAGGGTTCATTTTACTTGACCTTAATTAATTAACATATATTTTATTTCGTTAAATCATGTAACTAAGAAGGCGACAACAGTTAAGATGTGTCGTTGCGAATGGCTTTAGCATTATCTTGAGAAATTCCATGGAGACCAAGGCTACAACAATTCACTCATTTAGCTGCTGAGCTTCATTCAATTGAAGCCAATGAAATACAACAATATTAATGAGTTGGACAAACAATACAACTGAGAAATGTTGCCTGCTATAACGATTCATCAGCATATGGCAACTTGCAGGGAGCAGCTTGGTCCTTTGACTTGTATTGGCCTAGCACTTCAGCTACAGTTCTACAACGGCATTGGTTTCCAGGTCGAATAACATCCCCATAAACAGCCATTTCAATAAGATCGAGCTCCTTATCTGCATGGCTCAAGTTTTATGGTAAGTACACAAAATGTTGGAAATTCTAATATGATAAGAAAGGATTCAAGCAACTGGCATAGCCATAGCCATTAACTCAAACATATGCTTGAGGAAGAACACTTAAAAGAGTTTTGAATGATCTGAATCCCTTGCATTCATTGTGTACATCAGGTCCTATATAGATTAATATGCTAGCTGTACATAACCGCACCATGTGCATTTCCAACTAACTGATTTTAAGATTTTACTCTAACCAACTCCTAACAGTGTAACTAACTGGAAGCCTTGACTGACTACTGTTACATCATAATTGATTTTAACAACCTACTCTAACCAACTCCTAACAGTGTAACTAACTAGAAGCCTTGACTGACTACTGTTACATCATAATTAAGCATACATTGCAATTGTGATTGTGATCCACTGGTGTAATCTTCAATACCCCTCCTCAAGTTGGTGGTGATGATATCGCAACCAACTTGTCAAGTATAGCAGTGTGTTTGACACCAGTGAGGGCTTTTGTAAGGATGTCAGCAAGTTGATCATTTGTGGAGATATGGTGAAGAGATATGAGCCCCTCCTGCAACTTATTCCTCACAAAATGACAATTTACTTCAATGTGCTTAGTTCTTTCATGGAACACAGGGTTGTGGGCAATGTGTATTGCAGATTGACTATCACAGTATACTGGAATGGGGGATGAATCAGGAATGGTTAATTTAACAAGCAGCCCATGAAGCCAGCCAAGTCAACTCTCCCACCACCTTCCTGATGGACCTATACTCTGCCTCTGCTGATGACAAGGATATGGTTTCTTGTTTCTTGGACTTCCAGCTAATGGGGCTATTTCCAAGTAGGATTAAGTATCCACTAACTAATCTCCTGGTATCTGGACATGATGCCCAGTCAGAGTCACAAAAGGCTCTCATTGTGCAATCAGGATCCTTTGAGAGATGAATTCCCAAGGTGGAGTCCTCCTTCAGATATCTAAGCAAGTGGAATGCTGCTTGTAGAGGGGGAATCCTTAGATCCTGCATGAATTGACTCAGCTGCTGGCCACTGAATGCTATGTCTAATCTAGTATTCGTAAGAAAGTAGATGGGGAATCCTTAGATCCTGCATGAATTGACTCAGCTGCTGGCCACTGAATGCTATGTCTAATCTAGTATTTGTGAGAAAGTTCAGCTTCCCTATCAACTTTCTGTAGTAAGTGGGTTCAGATAGTGGTTCTCCTTCCTTGGCCTTAAGCTTCACAGCAGGATCAAGAAGAGATGAGAGTGATCCATAGTTGAAACAATCATACTCCTTTAGCAGGTCCAGAACAAATTTTCTCTGGGATATCAGTACCACTCCTGTGGTGTCAAGTATTTCTAGTCCCAGGAAATAATGTAGTTTCCCTAGATCCTTGATCTTGAATGTGTCATCTAATCATCTAAGTAAGTCTTGAGCAATGTGATCTTGTGAATGATGGTAGCCCCTTTGAGACGGTGCTTCAGTCAATTTTGCATACCACTGTCTACTTGCTTGTTTAAGACCATAGAGAGACTTGTTGAGTTTGCAAACTAGAGCTGGATCATCTACAGCAAGACCTTGAGGTACCTTCATATACACCTCTTCATGAAGATCATCATGGAGGAAAGCATTGTTGACATCAAGCTGGAACATACTCCATCCCCTTTTTACAACACATGCTATTAAAGTCCTCGCAGTAGTCATTTTGACAACAGGTGAGTAGGTCTCAGTATAATCAACCCCAGCTTGTTGTGTGTAACCCTTCACCACCAATCTGGCTTTGAACCTTTCTATGCTGCCATCTGCTTTGTGTTTCACCTTGTACACCTACCTACAACCAATTGCTTGTTTGTCCTTTGGCAGTCTTACAAGGTCCCAAGTGTTGTTGGCATATAATGTTGCAAACTCCTGATCCATCGCTCTTTGCCAGGCTGGATTTAAGGATGCTTCTTCAAATGATGAAGGCTCACTGTCATGACAAACATTTTCAACCAGTGTTTGACTGTTGGACACAATTACATCAGGAGAAACATGGTGATGTTTGGTGAATAGAGTCGTAAGGGAAAAATTGGTACTAGGGGCAGAACTGGCAGTTTTGAATGCAGGCATAGAGACAATATAATCCTTTAAATGTTAAGGGACTCTGCCTATTCTTTCAGACTTTCTTTGTGTTGCTGTGGGATTTACTTGTGGTGGGGGGTGGACATTGTGAACGGGTTCAGCAGTAGGTGCATTGATAGGGGCTGATTTATGTTTGTAGTAACAACATTCCTGTGATCATTTACATCACTGTGCTGAGGTAATGAGTTCGTGGCTGCAGTAACATCACTTCTGTGATCATCCACACAAATGTTATGATCCCTCTCATCAATGAAATCAATAGTAGAAGGAATGGACTTAAGAACAGATGGAAAGGTGCATTTTTCTGATGGTAGATGAAAAGGAAAAATATGTTCATGAAATATCACATCTCTAGAAACATGTATTCTTTTAGTGGCAAGACTCATTACCTTATAGCCCTTTGTTCCAAAAGGATAGCCCACAAAGATATGGGGGGTGGTTCTAGGCTGCAGTTTATCTCTAAGAGGTTTTGGTAGAGTGGGATAACATAGGCATCCAAAAGATCTGAGCTGGTCATAATTTGGTTTCTTATCATATAGAAGCTCATATGGACATTTGTTTTTGAGGTGGTTCAAAGGGAATCTGTTTATGAAATGGGTGGCTGTCGACACACATTCTCCCCAATATCTCAGGGGTAACTTTGATTGGAAGACAAGTGCTTTGGCTGTTTCTAAGAGGTGTTTGTGTTTTCTTTCCACGACACTGTTTTGTTGAGGTGTATATGGACAACTTTTCTGGTGAATAATTCCTTTGTCTAAGAAAAATTGGGTTGCTTCACTACTAGTGAATTCTAGGCCATTATCTGACCTTATATTTTTCACAGTGGTGTTGAACTGATTCTCCAGCATGTTTATGAAGGATCTTAACACTTGTAGGGCATTGCTTTTTGTACTCAAAAGATGTGTCCAGGTAGATCTAGTATAGTCATCTACCAGGGTAAGGAAGTACTTGTAATTATCATAAGTGGATACATGATAGGGTCCCCAGAGATCAACATGGATCAGTTCAAATTTGGAGGTTGTTTGGCTTGTGCTGTGGTTAAAAGGTAGTCTTTGTTGTCTTGCCATTGGACAAATGGCACAAGAGAAGGGCTGTTTTTAAGAAAATTTGGCTGGCAGGTTAGGGATATTCCTCATTTTGACAAAGGGTACATGGCCAAGTCTATTATGCCACAATAAGTCTACAATGTTTGTGATATTCATGCAAGAATCATAGTCAAGTAAAGAATTCTTGTCACTGAAAGTAGTGCAAATGACAGGAGTAAAACCATGAATCACATGTGATCTGTTCTTATTACTAATGAACAAGTCAGACTTATTTACACAACAGGATTTTGTAACAAAAGAAACATGTTTCTTATTCTTTTCAGGAACAAAACTAGAACTATCTGTGGAATGAAAACAACATATAGGATCTACACTGCCCACATTGACACTGTCACCATTCTTTAGGCACCTTGAACAAAGAAAATAGAGCCCATCCTTGCTATTACCAATCACTTGAGGCCTCTTCACTGAAGGGGCCTGTAATAGACAAAGTGCATTAGTGAAAAATACTATGCATCTTAGGGAAAGGGCTAATGAATGAACTGACATAAGGTTGTATCTGAAAGAGGGAATATACAGCACATTGTGTAAACTGATTTGAGGTGTGATTACTGCATCTCCAAACTCAGTTAACTTTGTATCCATTTGGAAGAGAGACTAACATGGGATATGGTAAGGTGGTGATGTTGGACAAGCTAGTTTTGTTAAAGGTTATGTGGTTTGATGCTCCTGAGTCTATGATCCACAAATCAGCACTTGATTCAAAACATTTACATGAGGGATTGCCAAAATCAATAGAAGAAGTGCAAACTACTATACCTGCAAAGTTCATGGAACTTGTATTGTTAGCTGGTCCATTCTGATCTTCACCTGCATTCTCCATTCTGAACTGTTGGAGTAAGTTCATGATCTGTCCATACTGCTCTTTTGTGATTCTAGCATTCTGATGACCATTGCCATGTGATTGTTCATCCTCATAGGCAGACATCATGTCAGTTGTGCTCCCATGCACATTTGCCACAACTCTCTTTCCCTTGAACTACTGACTATTCTGTCTATAATTCTGGCCATTGTTATATGTATTTGATCTGTGGCCTTGGTTGTCGTTATTCTGTGGAAATCCATGTAGCTTGAAACACTTGTCCTTGGTGTGGCCTAGCTTCTTGCAAAAGTCACAAATCACAACACTTCTACTGCTGCTGCTTCCTGAGTAGTTGTTACTTCCACCAGCATTGTTATTCATTCCTGCATAGCCGTTGCCATGGTAATTTGTTCTGAAAGATCTACCTCCCTTACCACTACTACTGCCAATAGCTGCATTCAAGGCTGTAGAATCCATAGGCATTCTACCAGTGGGCCTGAATTCCCTTTGCTTCTCCTCTTGGATCAGCAGGGAGAAAGCTTGAACCATTGAAGGCAATGGATTCATCATAAGTATATTTCCTCTTACTACTGTGTAAACCTCATTCAAACCCATGAGAAATTAGATCAATCGCCTATCCTGTTAAAGATTGTCCTTAGCACCACAAACACATGCACAAGTGCACTGATTCTTCAAACTCAAGGTGCTCAATTCCTCCCATAATTTCTTCATCCTAGTATAGTATACTGTGATATCTGAGACTCCCTGTGTTAGATCACTAATCTCCTTTTGTATCTGATACAGCTTAGCCCCATTAGTTTGATCATATCTATCCTCCAACTCCTTCCAAAGTTCTACTGAGTCACTCACATACTCCACACTGTCTGAAATCTCCTTAGATAGAGAGTTCAGAATCCAAGATGTCACCATAGCATCACACCTCTGCCATTGACGAAGGAGTGGTGAATTCTCCTGTGGTTTTCTGCAGCTTCCATCAATAAAACCTAGCTTGTTCTTCACTGAAAGAGCTCATGTAACACCTCTTCTCCATGATTGATAACCAGCTCCATTGAATTGAGTTGGTACTAACATCATACCTGGACTATCCGATGGATGTATATACAATGCGCTGTTTGCATCAACAGTGATGCTCATGTTCGGTCTTGTTTCAATAGATTCACCTTCCTCGATTGCCATTGATGTGGTGTTGCTTAGCTTAGCTCAAACTTGAGGATAGAATCAAAGGAAACAGAGGACAGAAAAAAAAACTTCACAAATCGAATTGGATCTGATTGTAAAATCTGAGAAGAGAAACTGACGAAACTCCAATAGAATTTGATTAAGATGCAATGATCCTCACTGACCTTGCTCTGATACCATATTAGAAATATGATAAGAAAGGATTCAAGCAACTGGCATAGCCATAGCCATTAACTCAAACGTATGCTTGAGGAAGAACACTTAAGAGTTTTGAATGATCTGAATCCCTTGCATTCATTGTGTACATCAGGTCCTATATAGATTAATATGCTAGCTGTACATAACCGCACCATGTGCATTTCCAACTAACTAACTGATTTTAACAACCAACTCCTAACAGTGTAACTAACTGGAAGCCTTGACTGACTACTGTTACATCATAATTAAGCATACATTGCTATTGTGATTGTGATTGTGATTGTGATTGTGATTGTGATCGTGATCGTGTCACAATAGCAATGTTGCTTAATTATGATGTAACAGTAGTCAGTCAAGGCTTCCAATTAGTTACACTGTTAGGAGTTAGTTAGAGTAGGTTGTTAAAATCAGTTAGTTAGTTGGAAATGCACATGGTGCGGTTATGTACAGCTAGCATATTAATCTATATAGGACCTGATGTACACAATGAATGCAAGGGATTCAGATCATTCAAAACTCTTAAGTGTTCTTCCTCAAGAATAAGTTTGAGTTAATGGCTATGGCTATACCAGTTGCTTGAATCCTTTCTTATCATATTTCTAATAAGATCGAGCTCCTTATCTGCATGGCTCAAGTTTTATGGTAAGTACACAAAATGTTGGAAAGAAGAACACCCAGATGAAGGTTTGATAATATGAATTAAGAATACAGATTGAAGACTTCAAACACTTCCGTAAAAACGATATTTGCTCCCTCCTCTCTTCAAGATTGCTATGAAATTGAGCAAATAGTTTTAGTGGATATGACAAGCCTATGAATTTCTCCACTAAGCAAATAGTGAAGAAATCCTATTGAAAAGCAAAACTTAAACTTGATCTTCTGGAGAATATTTATGACCAAATATTATGATGCAAAATATTTTGTAAAGCTATGATGACAAAATATTTTGTAAAGTAATTATGAAAATCTGCAGAAGTTGAACCTTAATAGAATTGGTGATCCCAAAGATTGAAAGGACATACCCTTTCATTTAAATGACACATCATTTCAACAGAAGACACATTCATTTATTTAAATACTAAATAATAATTTTATTTAAACAAAATTTCAACAATCCCCCAATTGTTTAAATATAAATTAGGATATAAAAATAAAGTTATGTTCATACATAGAGTAATGTATCTTCCTATTTGAAGGTTCCTTAGTATAATGTCACAAGACGAAATTGAAATTTCATGTTACATCATAGCTTTGAACATGGTATTCCTTGTGATAACATCCGTGACATTACACACAAACATTTTATTTCTGCTCTCCACTCAAACATGCTTAGCATTTTTATGGCCATGTGCTATCCAAAAAATTCATGAACATTTATGAAAGTAACTCCCAACTCTCAATTGAAGCGGCACCACTTCTATGTCCGAAGAGGTGAAGTTCTTGCAGTGTCTTTGTCATATTTGAGACACTTGCTCCTTGAACTGAACCTCATTAAGCGTATTAGAACTCAGCCCTTTAATCTATGACAACCAGTACTAGTATATCTCTAATTTAGTATTGAAACATCCACAAATCAATAATTTGTTATTACGCTTTGAACCCAAAGCTATTAATTTGTAGTGTTAGGTAGGGTTGCCATTATCGGTAGATTTAATTTAGGAGCTTTAATCCAATTGAACTCGAAGTTATTCTCACCAACTTTTTTGCAGGAGGTTTAGTGAATGGATCAGCCAACCAACTGGGCTATTAAGATTCCCCCAGCCAAATTACTCTTTGACTTCACAAATGTGAGAAATAATTCCATCTTTAATTAATTTTCTTACATAATCATGTCAAAGACTTGATGTGTCGTGACTTTTGCTATGTGCTCGAGCTAGAGTAGCTTGACTATAACAATAAATTGAATTGAGCTCACAACTCTTGAGATCAATGGAATTTCTAAAAGAAAATCCCTCAACCACTCAGCTTCTTATCCTTCCACTAATGCAACAAATTCTGATTCAATGGTTGAATGCGCTATGCAAGTCTATTTTTTGGATTTTGCAAGAAATTACACTTCCTCCTAAAGTAAATACCCGGCCAATGGTAGATTTTGTCTCCTAAACTTGATATCCAACCAGTGTCAGTATATCCTTCTAAAATGGTAGAAAACTTTTGAGTATTGAATACATAAATCTTTAGTTTTCTTGAGAAATCCAAGAACTCATTTAATGGCTTTCCAATGATCAATACTCGAATTGCTGGTAAATCTGCTTAACTTATTAATTGCAAATGCTATGTCTGATCTTGTGCATTGTGTAACATACATAAGACTTCCAATAGCACTTCCATATTCAAGTTGAGCCACAGCTCTTCCTTCATTCTGAATTAGCTTGATGCTTGGATCAAACGGGGTATTAACCTCTTTTACATTTAAGTGACTAAATTTATTTATTATTTTTTCTATGTAATGAGTTTGACTCAATACATATCCCCCACTATTTTTTTTAATCTTATACCCAAAATCGTATCAACATGTCCAAGATTCTTCATCTCGAATGAGGAAGATAAAAATCTCTTCGTTTCTAAAATTCCATCCATATAATTGCTTACAATTAGCATCTCATCAACATATAAACAAACTAGCACTAAATAATTACTACACATTTTAATATAAACACATTTATTGGGTACATTATGTATAAAGCCAAAGGATACAATTACTCTATCAAATTTTTCATGTCATTGTTTTGGGACTTGTTTTAGTCCATACAATGACTTAACAAGCTTACAGACTTTATGTTCATTTCCCTGTAAAGCAAATCCTTCAGGTTATTCCATATAAACCTCTTCATAGAGATCACCATTTAAGAATGTTATTTTCACATCCATTTGATGAACATGAAAAATCATAAATAGATGCTAAAGCAAATATAATTCTAATCGAAGATATTCTAGCTAGAGGTGCATATGTATCAAAATAATCAATTCCTTCTTTTTGTCGAAAGCCTTAGCTACTAACCTAGCTTTGTAGGTATGTAAAGTCCCCAGTATGGTACTTTCTTCAAAACACCCACTTACAACTGATAGGTTTAGAAGTAATAGGCAAGTCAACAAGTCAACAAGTCAACAAGTCAACAAGTTCCCAAGTATGATTTGACATTATTGAATCCATTTCATCTTTAAAGCATCTTTCCAAAAGTTTGCATCTGTAGAAGCCATAACTTCTTTATAAGTTTTAGGATCATCTTCCACTTGAAGAATTATTGGAGTTTTCCTAACAACTATATCTCTATTACCTTCAACAAGATTAAAAGAAATATGTTGGGAGTCAATCTCATTTGATCCAAGAAGTTTAGCTTTTCGAGCTTTAGTGTTTCTCCTTTGTTCACTTGATTGATTGTTAACCACTTGTGAACTAGATTGCTCAACAATCCTTTGAGATGTTTCTTTTGTGGTTACATCAGTTAATGAAGATTGAAATCTTTTACCCCGAAGATAAAAAACATTCAAAAAATTCCACATCTTTAGATTCAATAATTATATTCTACTCTAAATTAAGAAGTCAATAACCTTCCCTATTTGAAGCATAACCTACAAATACACATTTGATTCCTCTTTGGTTCGAGTAGGATCAATATTCTTGTAATACGCAAGATACACCAACACTTTAAGATATCCTATAATAGGTTTTCTTCCCTTCCATAATTCATATGGAATAATCTGATTTTTCTTCATAGGAATTCTATTAAATATGTATGGCATGTAGCAAGAAGTGCTTCTCCCCACGAAGTAATGGTAATTCAGCATGTAGCAACAAAACATTAACAATTTCTAAATAAGTTCTACTTTTTCATTCTGCTATACCATTTTGTTGAGGAGTACGAGGAGAAGAACATACATGAATAATACCATTTTCTTCACAAAAAATGTCAAATTCTTGAGAAGAATATTTTCCTCTTCTATCACTTCTTAGAACTTTAGTTCTTTTTCCTAATTAATTTTCCACTTCGGCCTTGTAATTCTTAAAAGTATTAAAAGTCTCATCTTTGTGTCTCAATAAATATACTTAAGTGTTTGCACCTGCCAAACTTATGGAGACCAGGTCAGGTTATGGCTTTTATGTGTTTATATTGTCTTGTTGTAGGAAAATAACATATTATACTTGTGCTTCACCTCTACCCTTTTTTGAGTCCTTATACTTCAATTTCAGCTTTCAATTTGCCTTACATGCTCAAGACATTATTTTTACTGACACCCCTTGTCTGAGGGTGTTGCATTCATGCCTGCGGATCCTAACGACGACCAAACAGACCTGCCGAGTAGCACAACCGTCTATCCAGCTGATCGGTTGACTCTTTTCTTCCAGGGATTGCCAGAGTCCCAAACATTTGCTTGTTTTGTTGTTTTATAGGTTTTAGGTAGGCTAAGGCCCTGTCCTGCCCAACTATTATATTCATAAAGCCTTGAGGCTAGTGTGTTGGGTTGTTTCACCATGTTGTTGGCCTTGTTTGCTAGTTGGCTGAAGTTTGATAGTTACCCACAAAACTCAGACACCCACCTTCCAAATACTCCTTGGTGCTTAGATTCTCAACATAGAAGTTTAACGAAAGTTGCTCTACATTGCAAGCTCATCATTGTAGTATAATTTGCTTGTCAATTTAGGCTCCATTTGTTATTGCTGCAAGGAGGCAAACTATTAAGCTTCTTAGTTCAAATATTTTGATTGAGGTAATCTTATTTTTACAACTTTCCTTCGTAATTCCATGTCCTAGTAGCATTCTTGTTCACTTTCGAACCATGTGGAGGTGTCTCTGATATTGTGGGCAACCTCTTTGACTTATTTAGTTTGGCAATTATTGTTGTGTATTGATGGTGTTAAGGTGTTGGAGGGAATGAGAGGTCGATTTGATTCCTATTGTAGTCGTGTAAGATGACTGTTATTGAACGACGTGAAGTATGCCTAGTTATGTTGCTTTAGGAGCTCCTCGCTCCTTCCAGATGTTATTGGAATATCTTCGATGGATTTAGCTGCTATATATTGTTGTTATTGGCCTCTTTTTGTACTTTGTATTTGGCCGGTAATGAGCATAGCATTAGCACCTTATCCATTAGTATAGCTTGTTCTGGCAACCTTGTTGATTTTCACGTTGATGCGTACTTTCAGTTGGACAAGCTTTAGAAACACATTTTGGGCTTAGAGCTTACGTTGAAAGGGTATGTTAAGGCTTTATTTTCTCTTTTGGCATGATCCTAATGGCCTAAGCTTGTTATAGTCAATATGATGTCATTATTAAACATGTAGCCTTGTCCAATTGAATTCGCTACCACCATATGATATAATATTTATCAACACTCTACTCTTTGCCTAGTGGCCTAGAATGACATGTTATTATTATGTTTTGATCAAGTATAATTATTTGTTATTGTTGTGATGTTTATCTTTTTTTAGGAGCTACACAGAGGGGTAGAGGAAGACCGAAGAAGTACTAGGGGGAGGTGATCAGACATGATATGGCGTAACTTGATCTCACTGAGGACATGACCCTAGATAAAAAGAAATGGAGGTCGCGAATTAGAGTAGTAGGCTAATTGGTGGTAGTGTTAGGTGGTTATCTAGTCATGGGGTATAGTAGGGTAGAGGAGTAGTAGTGTGGAGGTCGCGAATTAGAGTAGTAGGCTAATTGGTGGTAGTGTTAGGTGGTTATCTAGTCATGGGGTATAGCAGGATAGAGGAGTAGTAGTGTTTTATTACTTGTGTGGTCATTATTTGTTGTTTTGTGATGTTTATCTTTGGCCGTTGTTAGCATGTTTTGGAAAGCATGTTATGATTATATTTTGATCAAGTATGATTACTTGTTATTGTTGTGATATTTTATCGTCTAGCTAATGATAGATTGGAGGTTTGGAGACACGTTTTGGAATCCAAAGAGTTCAAATTGAGCAGGATCAAAATAGAGTACTTGAAGTGTAAATTCAGTGTGCCGAAGGATGAAGCAGACATCGATGTGAGGCTTGTCACTCAACCTATTCCCAAGAGAGAAAACATTAAATATCTTGGGTTCATCATCCAAAGTAGTGGCGAAATGGACGAAATGGAGGCTTGCCTCTAGAGTATTGTGTGATAAGAAGATACCACCTAAACTCAAAGGTAAGTTATACAGGATGGTGGTTAGACTGCCTCAGCTGTATGGGGTGGAGTGTTGGTCAGTCAAAAACTCACATGTTCAAAAGACGCAGGTCATGGAGATGAGGATGTTGAGATGGATGTGTGGCCATACCAGAAGTGATAAGATTAGGAATGAGACCATTCGAGAGAAGCTCGAAGGTGGCCCTTGTGGCTGAAAAGATGAGAGAAGCGAGACTGCAATGGTTTGGATACGTGCAGAGGAGGAGTACTGATAATCCTGTTAGGAGGTGCGAGAGGTTGAATTTAGGAGTTACACAGAGGAGTAGAGAATAGCTGAAGAAGTATTGGGGGAGGTGATCAGTCAAGATATGGTGAAACTTGATCTTACTTAGGACATGACCTTAGATAGGAAGGAGTGGAGGTCGGGAATTAGAGTAGCAGGCTATTAGGTTAGTAGGGTTAGGTTGATTTCTGGCTGTGGGGTATGGTAGGGTGGTGGGTTTTGTCGTGTCTTTTTATCCAGTGTTGTCATTATCTGTCTTATATATGTTAATTGTCTCATATTTACATACTATCACGTGCTTTTCGTTATTAGTCGCTCTTTCTATTTCCTTTCTCTTCCTTAGTTGTTTTTCATATCTAGTTTATTCTGCTTATGGGTTTTTGCGACGAGGGTTCCTAGGAAACAGTCTTTCTACCTTTATGAGGTAGTGGTAAGGTTTGCATACATTCTATTCTCCCCAGACCCCACTTGTGGGATTCCCACTGGGTATGTTGTTGTTGTTTATCATCTAGCTGCCGCCTATGAGCTTGAGGCCACAACATTGACACTGCAAGGTTCTTGAGGATACAGATTGATTGTCATACAGTGCCTATGGGCTAGGTAGATCGTGCCTACGGAACAAACAGGTTGTACCTATACGGCAGCATATTTGTATCATACCACGAAGCCATAGATTTGCATCGATTCATGCCACATGTACATCCAAACAGTTCAAATCAAATTTTTATTAGGATCCAGGTAAAAGGGCTAATATAGGGTATTTAGCCACTATTTGTGCTTGTTAATACTTATAGTGATTGAGTGTTGTCTGTACCTATCGGGCTTATAGGGGCCAGGTTAGGTTATTGCTACTTGTGTGTTTATATTGTCTCATTGTAAGGGGAGAAGGTATTATACTTGTGCTTCACCCCTTCCTTGTTCTTCAATTTTAGCTTTCAATTTGCCTTACACGCTCTGTACATTATTTTGTATGGACGCCCCTTGCCTGGGGGCGCTGCATTCATGCCTGCAGGTCCTGAGCGACAACTAGACATACCTGCCAAGTAGCACCAGCCGCCTATCCAGCTGATAGGTTGACTCCTTTCTTTTGAGGGTTGCCAGAGTCCCGAAGGTTTGCTTGTTATGTTGTTTAGAGATTTTGGATAGGTCTGTCCCATCCAAATATCCTATTCATAGAGGCTTCCAGACAGTATTAGGTTGTTTCGCCACGATATTGGCCATGTTGGCCTTGTTTGTAAGTTGGCTGAAGTTTGATAGTTATTTGTTAGATTGTTTAGATATGTATCTATTTTCCTGGTGGCTTTGATGGTCCACATAACGTTTATGCTTCCTAGATACCATGGTGGCCTCAACGGCCCAAACAGGCTTATGTGCTAGCTGATTAATGCTTTATATGAACTGTTGGGGCTAGTTGTTTTCATTGTAGAGCTGTTACTAGGGACCTTGCCAATCAAGTGCTTATTTTTAAGTCAAGATATACTTGTTTGTTTTCTTGACTGTGTGTTGTTGTCATGCCCCTTTAGCAAGAGGCTCAGTAGGGTGGATAGCCTAATTTATAGGTGCCAGTTGCGCCCCTCAAGTTTGGGGCATGACACAAACTTTGAGGAAGTTAGGGAGCATCTACCAAGATAAAGAAATCCTTCATGTATTTAAACTATGTCTAGCTAACACGACGAAAGGAATTCTTCTAGGTTGAAGAATATAGTTCTCCTTTGCATGATCTTTTACAAGGCTAGAATCTTTTATCTCTGATAAGATCCAGATTTTCAGGGAATAGTCAAACAAAAAAATGAAAATGAAGGAACAATCACAAAGAAGATACAAGCTACATAGTTACAGAAGAATTGTCTAAAATCCACATTCACGGAAAAAAAAAACAGTTCTATTACTTGTGTTCTGTTACACCTGTTTCCACATCATACCGTCTCACTGCAGTAATGTGATAAGAACTAGGACTTTAATTCTAAACAAAACTTCAATTTGGATTCAGATACCAACTGTAAATCAGAAACTCTCTCCAACCATTACTGGCTGTAGGATGCAAAGAAAGATAAACAGTAAAGATTAATCCTAATGTGACGAATGCATTCTGTATTACTGCCCCTAATCTGATGAACTTTTTTTAATAGAAATAAGACCTTAGCCAGGGCCAAAACAGTACCGAACGGAAAAGTATTTATTGGAGAAGGAAATCCCCACAAAAACCATCACAAATGACAACCGTGAAAATGCAACTTAGGTTCAAACCAAATACCAAACAATAACAATTTTTCACATGATTTTCTGTGGTAATGCAAACAATTTGCCTTCCATGTTAATTGATAGTGCATCTCTCTACCTCCATTTACAAACTGCGTCAAATTATATTGTTAAACCTGAAAACATGGGAAACCTGATAACTGCCCTAAAATAAGATCATTACAACAACTACAATAACACTTAAATCCCAGATAGAAACAAGATCGCTGTAGCATAATGATCAGAAGTGATCCTGCAATCCAGAAACAGATCAGGGAATGACTCAAAACTCCAAAATTACCAAGGGAATTGCACGCTACTAGTCTTAAGAGGCTACAGAGGTAACAAAACTATCATATAGCTCACAGATCTCCACTAGAGTGGCTAGTCCATAAGCCATAAAGATTGATACCGTGACAAGTGACAGAAGCAGAGCAAATAGGGAAAGATCAAAGGAGAATACCAGTGAACTTGATATCACAGGAGTAGCCTTTTAACCGACTAATATCAATCCCATCCTTGTTGGATTTAAGCCTGTTCACCCTTGTCTGAAGGATCTGGCAATTCTCCGCTATGGACTCGCCCCCTGCATAAGAAAACACATTTTAAATGGTGCATTAACCATGTATTAACCGTCAAATAAAAACTCAAGAGACCCATCTCTAGCCCTGCCATCCAACGACCGAATGCGAAAAGAAAAAGAAAAGGAAGACTTTTCGTCCATTAACATCCTATCCAATTGATTAAAATCATTAAACAACAAAAATCCAAAATCAGTTTTAGGAGTAAATCAGACCTTACCCCTACCTTATGGAGTAGAGAGGTGGTTTCCGATAGACCCTTGGCTCAAAAGAAAAGTTTCTGGTGCAAGAGAATACATATGCTTATCAACTTAAATCACGAATGACAACATAGAACACCATCTACCTAATAAAACTACTATTTCAACCTTGCAACTCCCTCCTTATATCTAGCCTATTTAAACAGAACTACACACTAAATTCCAACAGCCCAAAGAAAGAATATTTTCACCTTTATCCAATAACATTTACTCCTATATGGTAAATTTTCTTCAGAACACTAATATGGGTGAGTTAGCCAAAATCACTCCAGAGTTTTTCAAAGGGGAGCCTACATTAAAATCGTCTGCCTTATCAATCAAACTTTCATGCTTAGATAAGCGTTGACTGAGAACCTAGACTTCTGGAATGAAAACTGAATGCAACATCCCTGATGCTAGGCTATGTAGTGGCACAAATTTCAAGAATTTAAATTAGATTAAAATTTTAAATGACCATGTGACAGGAGGTCACGAGTTCGAGCCATGGAAATAGCCTCTCGTAAAATAAGATTGCGTAAAATAGACCCTTGTGGTTCGGCCCTTCGCGAGCAAAAAATACCAGCGGGAGCTTGGTGAACTGAGCCGCCCTTTAAAAAAAAAATTAATTAAATCACAAAACTAAAAAACTCAGAAAATGAATATACACAATAACCTCAGATAGAAAGTATTTTGTCTGGCAATTGCATCGTCAATAAGCTAAAGTCATTGCTTCATATCTTTATACAGTCAAACATAGTAAAGAAAGCTGTTAGCAAACAGCAAATTAACAAGACAAAGCAAGCAAGGGACCATACTGGAGGTTCATGATTAGAGAAGAACTGTTCTAGCAGTGAAAAATACCATCTCAATCTCATGCTCATAGCACCACGCCAGGACAACAATGAAGAAAACAATCATGAATACTACTTGATATAAATGCATAGAGGAGGAAACATTGTCGCCATCGGTAATCTTCAAATTTCAGATTATATCAAGTTGATGTACCAGGCACAGATAAGTATAATGCGAAGAGTAGGGAAACAAAATTATATTACATGAATGCTAGTATTCCTACACATCCATCTAAGCTTCTTCATCTCTATTACCTTCATCTTCTGATCG